>SSNS01000031.1:222342-276694 GCA_006937985.1 Aphyosemion australe | reverse complement strand
TGCCTAGGAAATGGTGCTCTGACTGCCATAAGGTATCCAGATGAAATCCTTGAACCCTTTGTCAGACCCTACGCTGATGCAGTAGGTCCTGGTTTTCTCCTAATGCACGACAATGCCCGGCCTCATGTGGCAAGAGTATGCAGGCAGTACCTGGAGGATGAAGGAATTGAAACAATTGAATGGCCTTCACGATCCTCTGACTTAAACCCAATAGAACATCTGTGGGACATTATGTTTGGGTCCATTAGGCGGCGCCAGGTTGCTCCTCAGACTGTACAAGAGCTCAGGGATGCCCTCACACAGATCTGGGAGGAAATGCCACAAGACACCATCCGTTGTCTCATTAGGAGCATGCCCCGACGTTGTCAAGCATGCACACAAGCTCGTGGGGGCCACACAAGATACTGAAAAGCATTTTGAGTTGCAGAAATGAAGTTTTTGAAATAATGGACTAGCCTGCCACATCTTCATTTCACTCTGATTTTAGGGTGTCTACACAATTGAGCCCTCTGTAGGCTGAAAACTTTTATTTCCATTAAAAGACTTGGCATCCTTTTGTTTCTAAGACATTGCCCTGTCGTTATTTGTATAGATATCCAACTTCATATTGAGATCTGATGTATCTGTGTTTCTTTAAAGTGTTCCTTTAATTTTTGTGAGCAGTGTATAACAGTTAAACCTGTAAAATGTACGTGGGGAAATAAAACAGCAGTTGATGAGTTTTATTAAAACGAGGAATTGTTGTCTTGATTTGGTGCAGAAAGTTTAATAACAGACAATAAAAACATAGATCCTGCTTAGAAGAAAGGGAAAATGTATTAGAAAGGGATTAAAAATGTGCAAATGCATGAAGAGGGGTTCCTAGTGAGGGTTTAATAGTTGATGTGAATAAACCATTCTTACTAGTTCTGATGGATTTTATTCTGTGAGCAGCTCTTGTTAATTTCCAGGGTCAGATGGGTCATCTGTAATCTTTCTGGCTCTCCTGAAGGTCCTGGAGGTGCACAAATCATGGAGAGACGGCAGCTAATGGCCAGTCTGAGCAGAACTGATGACCCGCTGTGGGCCTTGGCTGTGACTGAATGGATTCAGTGATGAATAAATACAATCTTTGGCAGATGGAGCCTCTTCAGCTGCCACAGGAAGTGCATCATTTACTGCACTTCTCTGATGCTGAAGCTGATATTTAGCTTCCACTTTTAAGTCCTGAATGTTGTCCAGGCTGGCGAGATAATCTCCACTGTTTCAGCCGCATTGAACTCCAGGTTATCATTGGGCTTCCTGTGAAAAGAGTAGGGGGGAAACACACATCCCTGAGGTACACCAGTAATGATGGTTAAAGGGTTCAAGTAATTTCCAGCCTGACGCACGGATTTCTGTTTGACAGAAAGTTTGTGGCACACCTGCAGGTGGGAGAGCTTGTCTTGCAGCATGGTTGGAGTGATGAAGCAGAGCTAAAGTCTACAAACACAAGAGTTCAGAGGCGGAGCTGCATTAACTGTGTTTACTGACCAGTGAACCGCTGGGCGTCCATGAGAAGATCTGGGATGGCACTGGACGTTCAAATGTCTCTAATTAAAAAATAAATATGATTAAACAGCTTATCAGTATTAGCTCTTAGTGGATTTAGTAGAGTATGCTGAAAGCTCGTTATGGTTTCTGCTGCTAAAAGTAACGTTTCCCTCCTATCCAATTAAGTACAAAATCCTCTGATGGTTGGTTGGTGTTGTGTTGGAAAACAGCCCCCCTGCTGTGTGAGGCACCCTGCTGCAGGAAGAGCATCGACACACCAACCTGATATAAAAACACTTAAGCCCACAATTGTACCTGCCTTTAATCGGCCTAGTCTGCTCAGGCGTGGCCGAGTCAAAACATTAAAACTAGTCGCTTAAATGGCCTTTTTTTACTACAGTGTCAGGATCAACTTGTAAATTAACAAAATAATATTTTTCATACGTTACATTATAGTTGCTATGGTGATTTGATGACTCACAAGTGCAAAGATATTGATGATGCTTGAAGCGAAGCCAACGTTTACCCTGTCTCGTTCCATTCATGCCTTTCTGGATGATCGTCTGTCAAACTGCAAAGGAGGGACCCGAGACCTTCTGCAGATGCACTCCCAGTCCCAAAGCTGTAAAAGGACTGCTTTAGTAGTAGGAAACCAGTTAGAACGTCATAAAACACAAGCAGGGGGACCTAAGGTTCTTCTGGAATTGGTGCACTTTACACAGAATGAAAAATGGCATCAATGACATTTTCTGGTCTGAGCAGTTTGCTCAGCTACGGCTCGTCTCGCTGCGTTTATTCATGATTCAATGACTTGAGTCATTGACAAAGATGATTTATGAATAATTCCTTCATTCACTGAAGCTGCAATAACTGATACCTCAGACAGGATTGTTGAGAAAAATCTCAAATGAGAAAAGAGCGTATAATATGGTATGATATTTACATGAAATGTTTGTTTTTTTCTTCCCCATTCCTTATAGTAGTAACCATAAAGGTGCAGTGTTTGTTCTTGGAAAAAGCAGATCAAGCAAACTAAATTCTGGAGAAAAAAAAACAGTTTGAAGGTCCAAACCCTTTCTTCAGGCTCCGCCCTAGAGTCACAGAATCAGATGTGTGCAGAAAATGGTAAAACACCAGCTTGCGACATAAACATACGAGCAGGCACACAGCACTGCTGAGCTACTATGGTCAAAATTTCCAGGACAAATCTTCTCCCACTAGCTTTTCATTTTTTAATTACCAAATTTATTGACGTGGGAAAAGTTATATCGGTAATGGTGCGTTCCAGTTGTCCTCGGAACTCGTTTTTCCGAGATAAGTTAACTGGAAATGACGCAATGAACTCGGAATTCCGAGCTGCAAGCTTGTTTGTTTCAGAGAACCCCGGGATCACAATTTTAAAGATGGCCGTGCCCAGTGTTGTTGTAGTCTTTATTGTTTTCATCATTTATATGTTCTGCTTTCTTTCTTCTTGCTATTTAACAGCACAAAGTTGTTGTTTATTGTTATCAATAGTTACGTTGCTGAAAACGTCAGCATTGCCGCTGAAATTGACCGGTGTTTAATTTTTAAATCCAGTGTTCTCTCTTGTTTCACTCCAGAGTTCTGTGTTTTATGAGAAATCAAACAAAGAGCAGCGTTTTATTCAAGCAAAGGAAAACTGTTTTTTGACAGTTTCTTCAACATTTTTCTGTTCAAGACAGATTGTCTTTGAGAAGTAATTTATTTGAACTGATGCAGTCTCTTGATATTGTTGGATTGTCTGGATATTCTGTAATAATTCCACTCATTACAGCACAGCGTTCAGCATTCTTGTATTGAAGGAAACTGTATTTATGATGTAGAACCTGATCTGACATGCTGTTGAACACGCGTAGGTAAACGGTTAGTGCATGAGGTCGAATCTGTAGTTTTAGCAGATAACGTGGAGCGGTTTGCAGCCGAGTGTGAAGCAGCTGGGATGAGAATCAGCTCCTCTAAATCCGAGACCATGGTCTTGAGTTGGAAAAGGGTAGAATGCCTTCTCCAGGTCAGGGACGAGGTCCAAGTGGAGGAGTTTAAGTATCTCGGGGTCTTCTTCACGAGTGAGGGAAAGATGGATCAGGAGATCGATAGACGGATTGGTGCTGCCTCTGCAGTGATGCGGGCGTTGTACCGGTCTGTCGTGGTGAAGAGAGAGCTGGGCCGGAAGGCGAAGCTCTCGATTTACCGGTCGATCTACGTTCCTACCCTCACCTACGAGCTGGCCCAAGTGGCTGGGGAGAGGGAAGTCTGGGCCTCCCTCCTTAGGCTGCTGCCTCTGCGACCGGACTTCGGATAAGTGGACAAGAATGGATGGATGGACTTTTTAAAATTCTTCCTGCATTGAATTGTTTTTATTCCTTTATGACAGAAGCAAAATTTTCTCTGTGGACGTAACAAAACTGTGCAGCAACATCACTTTTCTTTTACAACAAGACGTTTGATAAAAACCACATCTCTGCTGCGTCACTGATTTCTATTCTTGTGCTTTAACTCCTCCCAGACCAAATATAGGTCATGTATTAAGTGATTCATAACGCATGAGAAGACATTAAAGCGGTTCTCTGGAAAGTGAAGTTCTCCGTTTGGGCGTTGTTTTAGAAGTCACTTTTACTTGGTCGTGTTCAGCAAGTTGAGTCTGTGGAAAAGAGAAAACTGAGCGTCGCTCCTCTCTGGTAAAACATCAAGTCAGCAAATAATCAGAATCACACTTCAGGGGGAGATTTAGTCAGGGTCAGAGAAGATGTGAGAGTTGGTCATGTCTGCTTTACAGAATGTGTTCATGTAGAGAACTGCCATCCTGTGCAACGATGACCCGATTTTTATGGTTATATGTTACGAAGTCGCCAATATTTTTCGACGACTGGACATCATTTTATTCAGGATCTGTGCACCTAAACGTTGATGTGGTGTGATTATATTGGATCCTTAGCCTTCAATAGAAGCGTACCTCAAAAGGGCAGACACAAATATTAACCAAAAATATATTTGAGTTTATGATTTCTATGTTATCTGACATTCATGATAGTCAGAAATGTCATTTTTGATCAAATAATCAAACTGTTCATGAATAAGTTCTGATGCTCAGATTCTGTGTCCAGCAGGCTTTTTATCCAGCTGTTGAGGGCCTTGTTACCCATCTTTGACATTAGCAAACCGGAGAATAAAAGTCTCTTTTACAGATGTTAAGCTAACATTTTATGTGGCAGCAGCTGAGATTCATTCACAACCCTAAACAGTTTTGTTCAGTGGGGCAGACATTAATCTCCTCATCATTTACCTGCACCGTCCCTGAATGGAGAGAGAATAATATAATTAAAGAACTGAAAGGTCACATTCAAGCTCTGCAGGCTTCTTATTCAAATGTCTTCTGGAACAAAACATTTCTAGACCTCTCTGAGGACAGTTGGCTTTTTTTCTAGTGCTTTCTCTTTGTTGTTGTTGTTTGGCTTTAATCCGGCTCCTTGACCTTTTTATGCGCCGTCTGAAGGTACCAAGAGACAGTAAAGTTAAAGAGTCTCAAACTCTGAACAGGTGATCATGTCTGGTTGGAGAACCTCAGGGTTTCATCTCTGCTGTTTGCAGATGATGTGGTTCTGTTGGATGTGCGCTGGGGTGGTTTACGCCTGAGAGGGAGGCAGCCAGGATGATACAGTTAATCCTAATCTGAGGTCTTCAGATCCTGATACACTTTATTAATCCCTCAGGAAGGGTCCTCTGGGTGATTCAATTTCCAGCAGTGGTGCATCGACAGAAAAGGAAAAAACTGTTTCAACAAGAAAAGAATGTGGTTAAGAAGTAAAAACAGGATAAACAATATGTTAAAATGTCAGTGGCAACTTATTTGGTTTATTGCACAGGTAATAATATTGATGTCCGGTTGGGTTCTGTCATTTATATTTAACGTGGAAAAGCAGAAGATGGTTAGGTAGGTGGACGTTTAGGCCGTTATCGCTTTAGAAAATTACAGAACACAGATTTACGATTCACAGTCGCTGATTTATTCATAAAGATGATATTCTGTTTGATTTTTGGTTCTCTATATTTCCTTAACTTAGAGATGAAGATGGAGACTGAACTTCGCTCTCGCTCTCTCTCACTCTCTTGCTCTCTCTCTCTCGCGCTCTCTCTTGCCCTCTTGCTCTCTCGCTCTTTCACTTTCTCTCTCACTCTCTCTCTCTCTCTCTCTCTCTCTCTCTCTCTCTCCTGCACACACACAAACAACGCAGTGTTTACCCCTTTGGCTGAAATTGTTCATTTCACTGTTGTTGCCTCCTTGAGATGTCCTGCCCTGCTCTGGTAAAAGTGCACCCATTCAGAAAACCTGGTTTAGCGCACACACCCCCCCCCCCCACCCCACCCCCCCAACACACACACACACCCTTGTTTTCTGACACCAGGATAAATCTGTCAGAATAAACCTGTTTATTTGAGTCACTGAAAACAGATTACACCATGCTCACATTGATGCAGAGTGCATCATCGCCCTGATCCCATTCAGCAGGATTAAGATGACAGCAGATGAAGCTAATGTCATGAGAGAGCCGTGTTGTGTAATCTTCCTCCTCTGGGTGGACTTGATGTGATGGATCACATTAGAGCGATGCTGCCTGGAACTTAAAACCAGAGCTGAGCAGAAGCAAAGTGGACTCTGAGCTTCTTTTTACAAATTGGATTTCTGCCGTTATGAGACTTGCAGGAATGTCACCTTTCATCCTAAATGGTTACAACCTCCTGGATGTTTGCTGTGCAGCTTAAAGCAGCTGACGACACAGGTGTACAGTAGCTCTATTGACCTCTGAAGTGTATTAGCAGCAGGGAAATGAACATTTTGCTGAGCGTTCTAGTTTGTTTCATTTTTCACCCTCGTAAAGCACTTCTGCTGCCTCGTGTACATCTTTCCTTTCCTTCCTCCGATCAGGACTTTTGTGGTTTCTCTGCATATTTGGCACCCTGTCGCGCCAAGTGCAGAAACTTGGCAGCGTGTCAGTTCCATTCCCTGATGGCCGTGGAGCTCGCTGCCCCACGTTCTGCTGACTGATTGAAGCTGCAGTTTGTGCGTCGCTGATTACACATGGGGTGCAGATGGACGGAGTCGGAGTCAGGTGAAAACGCTCATTAAGTGGCGTTTATGGCAGCGCTGTATAATGGATTCCTTGGATGTGTCCTCGGGGGTGAACTGGATTGGAACTGTGCATCCATCAGGACGTTTGTGGAAATGCAAATAGGGCTGTAAAACAAAATAGTTTCTGCTTGTTTGATTCTGCCAGTGACAAAAACCCTACATTAGGCGCTTGCAGGATGAGGGTCTGAAACCAAACTGGAAGCAAAAACTATTAAAACCGGTAACGGCAGAATTCTATAAAAACTCATTTTAATCCGTCTCTACTTTTGTTTCTAAACAAAACTAAAGTGGGATCTGAGAACACATTTACACTCCTAGATACTCCTCCTGTTGTGTAATTATTGTATTTGTGGTACGAGCTGCTTGGTGGCGCAGTTGTGATACCGATATTTACCGACATTACATTTTAATGCCAATATCAGCCGATATTAATGTTAGACCGATCATATCGGACATCCCTACATTCAACTACCAGTTTTCTGGAAGTAAACAGACTCAGACATTCTTGTCTCGCTCCATTGAGAGGCATCATTAGCTACGTTTACATGCGCCAAATTTCCCCAATCCGATTCAAATCCCAAATCTCTGTTTACGTGGACGCTAACTGAAATGATCCGGTCATGCCGTGAGTACACATGCACCAAGCATTCAATCAGAGTAAATAGGTTGAGCATGCGCAGAGTTGTCTTTTCCGAAAAAAAAAATAGTTTGTGATTTGGTCGAAACTTCGGTGAACTCCTGCTTCCTGCATCTTTAGATGCACTTGAGTGTATAACTCGGCATTTCTAGCCTTTCGGCCATCGAGACGTTCAATAATATTGAGCTCCCGTAGTTTTCAGTAAAAAAATAGTGTCACAACAGACCACTTCTGTTTACCTCCCGCCATGTTTTCGACTTGTCCTGAGCGTCTGCAAAGGCGGAAAGACGTCACGCTGAAGTTGCAGACATGCGCAGTGGGCGTTATTTTACTCCAACAATCCGAATGGCTGTGTACATGGACGTCAATCATAATGAAGATCGGACAAAACCACCTCTCTCAATTGGAATGAAATCTCATTCGGATCAGGCCGTATCGGATCAGAATATTCCGATTGACGTGTTTACATGAAGAATTTTTGATCATTGCAATTACTTGTGCCCATGTGAACGTAGCTAGTGTCTGCGAGCATTTTGTGCGTAGGGTAAGGGTTAGGGCTAGCCTAATGGTCTTAGCAAAAAGGTTAAATACGTTCAAAAAGTTCAAAATTGCAGATCTTTTTGCTCACTCCATTTTGAAATCAACGTGAGCTTCTGCACAGCGTGGGACTGTAGCGCATGACGCCGTCACTCACAGCACATAGAAATTTACTGAATAGATCAATTCTTTTGGTTCGGGCCCATAGTCTCCAATATACGATCTAGAATTTTCTTCTATATCTGTACTGATACAGATATTAATATCGGATCGGTGCATCCTTACCCCCAAATTCCACTATCTCCGCTCCGCTCCGGCACGAACTGTTGGGCGGTTGTGATTTCTGTACATTGACTGCGGAGGTTCTCCGGCGTCCGGCAAAAGTAGAATCGATCCTATTTTTGCCAGATGGCGGAACGGCGGGCGGCGCACTGCGCCGCACGGCCGCAGTAATGGAACATCTCTGATTGACTACAAAGGAACCGTTTTTTGCTGCGGAGTTCGTGCCGGAGCGGAGATAGTGGTAATTTGGGGGTTAGTTTTGGCATGGGTAAAGTCACTCTGCTCCAATTATTAATATTATTATAGTGGATTTGAAATGTACCATCTTTAGCTTTATTGGTGTGGTTGACCTATTGGGTAAAGACACCACTCGACTCCACATGGATAAAACTGTCTAAACAAAGATGGAAATATTGATGCTGGAAGAACTCAAACTTTCCTTTTAGTTACTCTTGTTCAGGTGAAATTCAGGAAGTTCGCCTTATAAAATAATAATAGATTGTACTTAGCTCTTATTTAAGAGTCTATTTCTGTCTTGCTTTCTTTGTGCACCTCTGAAGCACACCAACAGGATTCACGCTCCACTGGAAGCCAAGTGAACAGCTCTTCTGTGCATTTGCACTTTAAAGTGGGTCAATTCTCAGATATTTTTCCTATACCCGCTCATCTCACTGAGTCATTTCAACATTTCTTTTCTTCTTTCTGCCCAACTTTTTTCATCCCTTCTTTCCTTATCCCCCGTTTCTTATCCTTTACTTGCTCTCTGGAGTTAAAAGCTCAGAGCTGAGAACATCTGCCCGACTCGGAGCCAGCCGATCGTTGATGATCGAGCCTCGGGGTTGTGAAGGCCAGGGTGTGAAATTTGAGCGCAGTTAACTTTTGAGATTTAAGAACCCCACAGAGAGTAAAGCAGGCTGGTTAAGGTCGTTCTCGTCTTCTCTTTGATGCCTAGTCGTTTAGTCGGGCCTGTTTCTGAACTGAATTTGAAATTTTAAAAGGGAAAAATAAAAATAAATGCCAATTATGTGCAGCTCAGTCAACATGAAGAAGATTAAGTTTATTTATTAAGCACTTTTCACAGATAGAAACCACAAAGTGGTTCACAGACAAAAACAAACAATAGGTGCGTTCCTTTATCGGAACTTCAGGGTAAATCTGTGAGCGTGAAATTAACCGGGAGATCCGAAGCCCCGGTCCTGGTAAGCTGTCTTGTCTCCTTCCTGGAAGGAATTTGATGAAATGTCAACACATTGAGACCGCTGCACAGTGAGTTACGTCATCGATCAGCGCAAAACGCGCGAAAAGCCGTAAACAATGATCGACACAATGGAGGAAGCTGCAATAGTCGGCACGTTTATGTTTGCTATGTTGTTATATGCAGTGATGGCTTCCATCGCTCGTCTCTCTAACAACTCGTGTTTTCCTAAATAATGATTCCCGCCACGTATATGCATTTCCTACTTCCTCCTGAGTTGACATCATTTCCGACTGAGTTGCAACCAATCAACAGCATTCCCACCCAGCGTCTTCACCGGGCCTTTTATCGGGCCATTCCGAGAACCTACCCCTGGTCAGGTACTCAGAAGGTTCTGGAAAACGGCCGTTCGGCTGGCCCGGTCAAGTGGAGACAAGTGCACTTCGAGAACTTCCTGTAAATTTACCCCAAAGTTCCGATAAAGGAAACACACCTAATAAAATAAAAATTAAGCATGTGAATGTGTAAAACCTTTTAATTTAATTTCCTTAAATCAGGCCTCACTGAAAGATTGTCCACAGGCATCGAGTCAAGAATTTGAGCAAATTCAGTCTAGTAGTAGAAGTTTTCTAGTTATGTTTTCTAAGTTTAAATGTGCAAAGGCTGCACAAAGGTCTGGGGTTAAGGTCTGGACTCTGTGGTGGCCAATCCATGTGTGAAAATGATGTCTCATGCTCCCTGAACCACTCTTTCACTATTTGAGCCCCATGAATCCTGGCATTGTCATCTTGGAACATGGCCGTGCCATCAGGGAAGATGGAATAACCTGGTCATTCAGTAGATTCAGGTAGTCAGCTGACCTCATTCTTGGAGCACATCCTGTTGCTGAACCTAGACCTGACCACCTGCAGCAACCCCAGATCATAGCCCCGCCCCCACAGGCTTGTACAGTAGGCACTAGGCATGATGGGTGCATCACTTCATCTGCCTCTCTTCTTACCCTGATGCACCCATCACTCTGGAACAGGGTCCATCTGGACTCATCACACCAGTGTTTAATAATGCGTTGGACAGTTCTGAACCCAGTTTTAGTCGTTCCTGCATCTCCTTAGATGTTTTCTCTGCTTGATGCATGCCAGTGATGTGACCCTTCTCACACAGACTAACATCTGTTCCACCACCACCAGATGTGTCTTTCCACATGGTTGTTGAAGAAATGAGAAGCAGCTCATTGCACCAGTTGGGTTAAATAACTTGTTGCAGCTGAAAGATAATCACCCATGCAGTAATTATCCAATAGGAGGCTCCTACCTGTCTGCTTAGTTGAATCCAGGTGGAGACTTTCATTTTGGCCGGGCCGTGTATATTTTGGACTACGACTTCTGATGTTATTTATTTTCATTGAGTGGTTTAATGATGCATATTTGACTGATACAGATTAGGGATGCACCGATCCACTTTTTTCACATTCGATACCAATATCAGAAGTTTAGTATCGGTCGATATCGATCCGATACCGATATGGAAAACCAGTATTAAACTGTATTACGTTATGTTACTATATGAAACAGACTGGGATCATCCTTTTGTACGGGGGCCCAAAAGTTCCAAATTGCCGATCCTTTTGCCCGCTCCATTTTGAAATCAACGTGAGCTTCTGCACAGCGTGGGACTGTAGCGCATGACGTCGTCACTCACAGCACATAGAAATTTACTGAACAGATACATTCTTATGGATCAGACCCATAGTCTCCGATACCCCATCTAGGATTTTCTTCTATATCTGTACCGATAAACATATTAAGATCGGATCGGTGCATCCCTAATTCAGATGTAATAATCTTGATCTTTAGGTTTCGTTTTCACCACCTGGTGAATCTAATTCATGTGAAACGGTCTGAACCTCTCCGTGTTTAAACACTTGGATGAGTTTTGACCCACTGAGCTGCTCGTTTCTGTCAGTTCACTGGATTATGAATTTTAACGTGCCACTAAAAGCTCCTCGATCTGCAGGTTGGTGAGTGACTCAGACGGAAGGAAACGGGGAACAAATGTTCTACTTCTTCATGTTTGAAGCAGAAACATCTAAAACCTGCGTGGATTAAAGCAGGAACGTCTACTCCGTATAAAGCTGAGAGACCTAGTTCTCATTCTCCTTTGTTCCAGAGAACATTTAACATCAGGACATATCCTGCAAATAACTGATTATTTATGCATGCACAGCTCTCCTGTCTCTGTGCAGAAATGCATCTTCCTGTCTACTTCTATTCTTACATCTTCAATGATCCTCCCAGTAACTGTAAATATTTTTTAAGCATTTACAGCTGAGCAGAAACACAGTCCCACTTTATTTTAATTTTTTAGCCCAAAGTAGCAGCTTAGCTAACTCTAGATGCATTCTCTTTGCTAACGCTCTGAGTGATAATTAGCATGTTTTTAGGGTTGTGAAGAATCCGTTTTCACCACCGTGAACAGATTGTGTGTCTGCAGCTTGTGGGAGAGGTGGAGAGCGATAACAGATGGAAGAATCGCTCAGAAAACATGCCAATCCACACTTATGTCACTGCTGAACTGTATTTTAGTCAAATATAAGAAGACGAACAGCTGTTCAGAGGAGTAAAGTAAAGCGTCATGCTGCTGAGATCCTGCCAAACATCTTTAGATCTCCGTTTGTTCAGCATCGCATCCTTCCTGTCCCGTGTCAGAGATAATAATTAGCTTCATCTCCTTGCTAAATGTCCTGAAAATGATTAAAACGAGCTCAGAACCAATGCTTGTACAGTCATCTGTCTCCATTACATTTCTTTCAATAGGCTTTTGTTTTGGATCAATGTGGTACCGAATGAGTTTCCTCCACAGTGTGAGGCCGGCGCTGAGAGAGATCAGCATTGTTGACAGAACACATAATAATAATGATAATAATTTCCATTTATTAGGATTATTTAACATAATTTATAGGGATGCATAATATATCGGCATCAATATCGGTATCGGCCGATGTGTGAAACTGGGCCGAAATTAACAACCGATATTTTTTCAATCTTGTTTACGTTTGTGTATCTGTGTCAGAGGGTGAGGGGGGGTGATGTGTAATTGTTTAGTCATGTGACACTGATGGTAATCATCTCAGAAGCACAAATATGTGTGGTGTGTGTGTGTGTACACACATTTATACACACACACACACACATAGATAATGTAGTTTGCACTTTATAGAAATAAAGCTAGACATTCAAAAATTCAGCTTGCAAAATCGTCCGAGAAAATTTGCTGGTTTCAGAAGCATAAATGTCAGTGTGTGTGTGTGTGTGTATATATATATATATATATATAT
Organism: Aphyosemion australe; assembly: GCA_006937985.1. NCBI lineage: Eukaryota > Metazoa > Chordata > Actinopteri > Cyprinodontiformes > Nothobranchiidae > Aphyosemion > Aphyosemion australe. The sequence goes on along the minus strand of SSNS01000031.1, from coordinate 264,051 downwards.
ATATATATATATATATATATATATATATATATATATATATATATATATATATATATGTATATATATATGTATATATGTATATATATATATATATATGTATATATGTACATATATGTATATATATATATATATCTGTTTTGGCAATAACAGCGATAATAATATCGACCCAAGATTTCATATCGGTGCATCCCTAATAATTTAATTTCTCTATTTCACACCCCAGCCCCACTTTATTGATGATGGAATGTAAAAGTTGTTGCAATGACCTGTTTTTGTGTAAACTGGACTTCCCTCTGAAACTTTATGTGCAGGTTTTCTGGGTTTAGTCACTAAAAGTTTCCTCAGAAGGAAAGCTGATGGAGTCCTGACAGGAAGTGAAGATGTTTTCTTTACATCAGTAGTTCTGAGATGTTGTTGGCGTGAACTTCATAGTAGTTCTTTTTTATTAAGTGACAGAATAATCTGTTGTACTCTAATACATAAATAACAAAAAGGCAGCCATGCATTTATAATTAACTTCCTGTGTTAATTTAGTTCGTCTGAACGTCATTAATAAAAAGCAAAAGCAGAGGCAGACCTCCTCCCTCTCCATTCCCTCAGAGCGCATGTCAGAGCGGACACAGAGATGAATGTAATGCTGCTATTTATAGTAACTGTTGCTGCTAAAATAAAACTGAACATTTCTATCCCCTCGCCTCCCCCCCGCCCTTTATTTGCCTGAAACAATGAATTCTGTTACAGCTGTCCTTCCTCTCTCCGCTGTGTTCCTCCCATCTTGTCATCTTTCCATTTCTTTATTCAGAGGATGTTTAACTCATTTCTCCTCCAGAGCGGCTGCACCAGGCATGAATCAGTGGAGCGGGGGGGTGGGGTGAATAAAGAGTCAGTGAGAGGAAGCGATGCTTCGTGCCAGGCATCTCAAGTTGGGTTTTGTTTAAACTCATCATCTCATGAAGGATTTGTTATTGTTTGAATCGAGCCCTGGCTTCTGTTTTTAGTGTCGTCTTTCATCCTCGACACGATTTAAAGAGTTGTGTTTAAATTAGGGGCGGGACTCGATTAAAAAAATTAATCTAATTAATTAGAGGCTTTGTAATTAATTAATCTTGATTAATCGCATTTTAATCTTTCAAGAAATTTTGCCTCGAAAGCAATCTTTTAAATAAAAAACAATGAGACGGAGAATCAAACAATAGAGATGGACATTATTATTGTAAACTCAAGCTCTTTTAATTTAAAAAAAAAAAGCTTTTAAATTGTATTTCAATTCAAAACAGGAGAACAAAAATCACTGACAAAAATAGGACCGATCTAAAACACTTAGAGAAAACATAGTTAACAGTTGAAATAACAGGAAATGATGCAATTGGAGAGTAGTGGTAGAAGAAAGTAGCAGAGTGTGGAAAATACAGACAATACGGTATTCAACCAGATGCATATCCAGGTGTTAGTCAGCCTTTTAGTCTGCGATGCTGAGGTTTCTAAAATATCGAATTAAATAGATAATTTAATGTTATTTATCAAATCTGTACATATAGGGAGGAATGCATGTCACCTATTCCCTTTTCCGCAGGATTTTAAAAATTAAGATCATCTTCTAGTTGTTTTTGGTCAAATTTGTGAGCTGTTTTTCTGGACTTGTTGCTCTGCCAGTGTTTTTCTAATCCAGCCAATCAGGGCGAACAAACCAGCACAACAAAGCTCATTTCATAACGTGAAACGCATAAATTATGTCTTACCGTTGACGACTCATGTTACAATCCGTGTTATGGGAAACAAATGGGATCGGTTTGTGTATTCCATCTTCACAACAGCATAAGAGCCTGGCTGTTAGCTTGCTTTGTCCCAACTCAACAACAAGCGAGGGCGCCATTACACACGAGGCGAGGCTCGGGCTCGTAAATACACGGTTAGATCTCGTAGGTCACTGCCAGGTCGGGTTCAGTTAGAACTTTTGTTGTTTTGGAGCGAGACGCTGAAGCTGCTTCCTGCTTCCTTCCACCAATCAACGCACCCCTCAGTCCCGCGCGCGTCCAAGACAGCCGAAATATCGTGTGTGATCTCGAGAGAAAATATGCCCTTCACAATAAAGGATTAAAAAATCACATTTTTAATTTATTTTTCCAATACAATTTATTTTAATGGTCTAAAAGACTATAATAGGACGTAGATATCCACGGTATTATAGGTGATGACTCCTTTAACTCTGAAGCACATAAGCGGTAGTCTAACAATATTGGTTAGTTCTGACCGGCACTCAATTCATATTGCATGGGGCAGGGGGCGGGCTTAGAAAAAAAAAAGTACATGATAAGACACTCACTTTTACGGATTTCTGAAAAATCATACATAATTCCTGAAAAGGGAAAACTCTGGATTGCTGCTTTAAGCGAAGCAGAATAAACCAAGTTTGACCTTTTCGTTCACACCTGCAGCAGCAGCAGCCTCAGGTGTGGCGAAAAGGATTTAGCGGCTCATAAATGAGCTGCTGGTGTTTTTAGAACAAGTGGGCAGGTTGCATGATGACAAATCGTCTGTTCACTGGTTTCCTAACAACTCTGTGCTGCTGTCGCTTCTCTTCCCGCCTCGCTGCCTGATGAGACGAAAATAGTTTGGGTCAGACGTTTCCTATAGAAACAAGACTAAAAATAACCGCCTCATGCAGGAAATGACAAAATAATACAAGTTTATGTAACAATACAAACTTCCTGTTGTGTGGCTTCTTTTAACTTTCTTTGCTTTCTTTAATTTGCAACTCCTGCTGAAACACACTCTCATGCGCAAATACGGATTATATCTGGGAATTTACTTTTGATTGTTAAATCTTCAGGGACTCGACTCGTGCATCAGTTAGCAGGAGGAGCTCAATAAGTCTCGCATTACAGGTCCTTTGAGATTTTACTCTTAACAATACAGAATATTAATGCCTCACCTGAGTTTAATACAATTTGGAGTTTTCGACTCTTTTCCATCTTGTTGCAACAATAGAGAAATATTTATTATGGCCATAAGCTGAAATCTCTCAGGTGAGAGCTGTTGTGGATGGATTTTAGTGAAAGTCCCTGAAACTATCCGTACATGTTAATACATTTACTAATCCCTTCATTACAACTGAAAGACTTTTCAACCAGAGTCGATTCAAGATGGCCACCACAGCCTATTGACTTAGGAAAACACTAAGCTAGCTCTAAATCAGTTTTGCAGATACTGAGCTACATTTTGGACTGTTGTTAGCTGAGAATCATTCACATAAACATAAACTCTGAGTACTAACAAGTCACTTGGTGTTTTAGCATAAAAAAAAGCATTTTTGGGTCCAACATTTCCCAACAATAATGATCTTAGTTTAAAACTAAACTTAGCCTCTAGTTGGGAGGTTCTGATAAAATCTGCTGGTCAGGTTTGTTGAGAAACGTAGAATACTTGTTCGTATTGAAATATGATCGGTCACTGAGTCTCACATGCATGATGAATGTGAAAATAGTCTTCTACCCCTATCTCCTTCATTAGCCAGAGAAAGAAAATGAGCAGGGAAACGTCCATTCATGGACTCGCCCATCTTGGCTAGCAACTGGGCAAGGCTGTTGTTGATTTAGCATTTAGGAGAGAGTAGAGAATGTCTCTGCTAGTAGAAGCTAACCATTAGCATTAGCAAGTCCGCAACATGGCAGAACCTCTTCAGGCTAGCATGTCTCTGCTAGTAGAAGCTAACCGTTAGCATTAGCAACTCCACAACATGGCAGAACCTTTTCAGGCTAGGATGTTTCTGCTAGTAGAAGCTAACCATTAGCATTAGCAACTCTTCAACATGGGATAACCTCTTCAGGCTAGCACGTTTCTGCTCGTAGAAGCTAACCGTTAGCATTGGCAACTCTGCAACATAGGAGAACCTCTTCAGGCTAGCACGTCTTCGCTAGTAGAAGCTAACCGTTAGCATTAGCAACTCCACCACACAGCAGAACTCCTCCAGGCTTGTGTTATTTGTGGAGATAAAACAACGTTGCAGAGCAAACAGAGTCAGTGGTAGAGTCGTGTTGCTGTTAGCCAATCAGAGGAGAGATGTTCAAATATCATGAATATTAATGAATAAGAGCCAACCTCCCACCCCCCGGCTGACTTCTACTTCCTGAAACAGGAGCGTCAAAGTTTTTTTGCACAGAAAATGTGAATGGCTCCTTTAAATATTCCTCCAATACAATGTAGTTAGTGTTCTGTCTGCATTCTTGGTGTCGTGTTGCAACAGGACTTTTTTTATTAATAATATTTGAAAATAGTTGAAATTCTTACATTTGGTGCTCTGTTTTCTATATGGTGGTTTACAGTTTGTGCAGATAGTTGATTTTTTCTATAATAAATAATAAAACAGGAAGTGATCCAAACAGTTATTCTGTTTAAGATGAAGGATTTTCCATCCTGTTCCCTTTATTTTTGTGCATTTCTTTAAGTTGCCATTAGGTGGTATGTTTAAGGTGAACTCAGGTGAACTTCCCTCATTGGTCTGACTTATTGATGCTGAGATTAGGCCTATTAGAGGATCATTATCAGAGTTTCTATCTTTTGCTGCAGCTAAATATGGCTCCTGGTTTCTGCTGTGAGCTGGGAAGACTGATTCTGCAGCATCGCTGTCCTAGATGACATTACATCATGTCTACATCTGTTGCACCCTTCAGCATTTACTAGAACCTGTTTACTCAGTACACATGCTTTCTGTACATTGCCTGTAATTGCTTTACTACATTTCTGTGTTAATAATACAAGAAACCAGGGAATTAAAGTGTGATGCAGCCAGCTCTTATTTCTAACACTCTGCTGCCATCTAGTGGATCTTAAACACCAAGCTGTGTAATCTACAGTCCAGATTCAGTGATGACGTCCTTTCACTTGATGTTACCGGATCATATTTATTTAGTCGTGATTATTTATGCAGCTGCTGTTATTCTAAAGCCGTATTTACTTTATTTAATTAGTGTTTCAGTCAAGATTAACTTAAATGAAGGATGTGTGATTATAATTCTAACTAATCAAAACTGTTTTGAATAAATTAAGGAACTACCACTCCAAACTGCAGGAACCCAAAAACTTTTGTTTATTCTTCTGTTCTGACCCCCCAGCTGTTCACTGTAACCTGAGCCAAAATGGCATCGACCACCAGATGTACCCCGAAGACATGACGGCTCAGCTGGAGGGGGAGGAGGAGTCGGTGGACGCCGAGCTCGTCCAGCTGGACGACGACAGCCCGAGCTGCCAGGACATCACCCGACACGTGTACCACCGCCGCTCCCCGCCACATCGCTCCGTCTCTGAGTCTGAGCTGACCCGGGTAAGAGACATAAACGCTGTAAGCTAAAAAATGGTGAAACAAAACGTCCTTTATTCTAACTTTTCACACATCAGTGTCTATTTTAGAATGAATAAACCAAACGTGGAGAAGCGTGATTCTGTCTGCGTGCATCGCCGTGTGCTGCTCTCCTTTATGATGCTCCAAGCAGAGCCAGAAAATATCAAACTGTCAATCAGGAAGCTAAGAAACGTCTCTTTCTTTGCATCATGCTGCAGCAGGCTGGTAAAAATAGAGATGCGTACCATATAGACGCACAAGATTTAAAATTTATGAGTGTTTTAGGTCACTGACAGCAGGATTTAGCCTTTATTCTTCTGCTGTAAACATTTCACTCAAGCATGTCTGCAGAGATTTGGGGTTTCTGCTTTTATAAAAACCTTTATTTTGTCTCAAATTGAAAGTTTTTTTGGTCAGTTTGTGAAAAACCAACTTTCTACTTAACTCCTAATACCAACTCTTTATAATAAACAATATTTTCATACCTTCTTAAGCACTGTTGATCTAGATTATAACAAAAATCAAACTGATTATTATTCTAGTCCATATTTAATTTGGTAAAACGTGTTTCTCTCCCCTTGAGCTGAAAACACATCAGGAACACTCTGGTGCGACTTGTCAAAATAAGAGCATCTCAGACAGCATCTCAGAACACACTAAACTATATATTATGATCTCAGTGCATTTTTTCTATCCATATAAAGAGGTCTGTTTTTGTAAAAGTACATTTAGAAATATATAGTCTGATCACCATAGGCCTTGCTTTTGAAGCTTTTTTGCCGATATCTTATTAAAGCCTCATTCCTGAACTTTGTGGATATCTGCTCTGTCGCCCTCTAGAGGCTTGCTGCGTAACGCCACTGTTGTAACATTAAATCTCTCTCAGGCATAAGAGGCATGTTTACATTCCTAATGTCAGGCAAAACAACGAAAACAAACTTTTCCACCTCCACACATTGAGTAAATAGTTTTATCAGAACTGTATAACAACTTTATGCCCGACCAAACACAATAACCCTGGTGAAATCATTTATTACTTACCTAGCCATTAGCAGCACGGCTAGGTCAGAGTCCGTAGTTCATGCTGTTCTTTCTAAAAGAGCTCTCCAGCGAGGAAAAGACGGCCCAATAATAACTCTGGTCTTTGCTCTTGCTCTATCACGTTTTCCTTTTCTTTTCCTAGATTCCTCTGATAAGGGATTTCTAGCTGTCTTTGGTGGATCTGCCACTGCTCAAGTCTCTAAACTGCGGGTCTACTTTATATTACTATGGCAAGCCAAAGGGGTGAAAAAAGCGTTTAAAACGTGCGTTATGTCTGCTAAAACATGCATCTTGAACACGCGTTTTGACGCCAAAGGGGGAAAAAACGCGCATTCTAAAATCACGCTTTCTAAATGTGCCTTCTGGCAGACATAACGCACGTTTAGAACACACGCTTTTTTGACCCCTTTGGCTTGCCATAAAGTGCCAAATAGCAACACGCAGTCAGTACTTCTGACGTCGGGTCGCGGGTGAAAAACGGTTTAGTTTATACCAGACGTTTTCTAGAATAAAGTCTGGTTTCAGTTCAGTTTGTGCACACACACACACACACACACACACACACACACACACACACACACACACACACACACACACACATTCTCGTCTAACTATCTTCGTGAGGACCATCCATTGACATTTTTGTTAATTTTTGTGACTGTATTATGTCTAACCCATACCCTAACCATAACCAATGATGTTCTATTCCTAACCCTAACCTTAACTAAAGTTAATTCACACCATACCTCTAAAACTAGGTTTTAGAGTATTTTGTCATTGTGTGCACCAGCCAAATGTCCCCACAATGTTAAAATGTCCACACACTACAGGGTTAAAAGTTACAATTTGTACACATAACCCATTAAATACAACTACACACACACACACACACACACACACACACACACACACACACACACACACATTCTCGTCTAACTATCTTCGTGAGGATCATCCATTGACATTTTTGTTAATTTTTGTGACTGTATTATGTCTAACCCATACCCTGACCCTAACCATAACCAATGATGTTCTATTCCTAACCCTAACCTTAACTAAAGTTAATTCACACCATACCTCTAAAACCACGTTTATAGTATTTTGTCATTGTGTGCACCAGCCAAATGTCCCCACAATGTGAAAATGTCCACACACTACAGGGTTAAAAGTTACAATTTGTACACATAACCCTTTAAATACAACTACACACACACACACACACACACACACACACACACACACACACACACACAGTGTGTTAAATAATTTCATTTAAGAGCTTTCAGTCTCGATGTCATGGCTGCGTTAAAGCTAACATCTGCACTCTTTCAGGAGAAGTTCCAACAGATCGAGTGCATTAGCACTTAAATTATGAATAGCAGTAATCTGTTCCGTTAGGCAGCACGGCCGTGTGTCAGATAGCATTCATTAATACTTGCAGAAGCTGAGTTGAAGCCAGTAATGGCATGCTAACCTCAATTAAAGTTGCACTGACAGAATCTGAAGCTTCGCTTGTTTGAGTGAGAAGATTTTGACTGAGTTTGTTTGTAGAAATAAAATCAAAGCTGATTTAATCACAGAGATGAATGTCGGCTCAGCTGACTCAGTTAAAGGGTCACAGAGCGATGTGAAAACAGGTTTATAGACCTTTTATCTGGTGTTGTATTCTTTGGCTTGTTTAATTGTAGCTAACTCTGGTGAGTTCTCAACTCCTAGAAGAGTTCTAAAGCTTTTTCTTCCATTCTGATGAACTTTAAACTCGTCAGGCCCAGTTTTTCTCCCTTTAAAGGCCGAAGAGAGACGTAGACGTCTCAATACCCAAGTATGCAAGTAAGTTCTTGCATACCTGACAAGTACGTTCTTGGCAAGTACAGCAAGAAGTCCAATCTACCGAGTACAGGGACGCTATTTGGAACAAGCACTACTTTATGCTACGGTTAAATAAATGACCTGAAATTAAAATAAAGTTTAATCTATCTCTTAAATAACAAAATAACAATGAAAACATTTGATTTGTATAATTTTTGGTCCACTTTCTATTGCTGGTGTTTCTTTTATCAATCTTTGCCTGCTGTTTAATGAAGAAAAATACGTTTTTAAATCAAAGCAGAACTATTTAAGGCAACGCTGGTTTTATTTTTGATAGTGGGTTAGCTAATCAGCATTTTGAGGTACCGTGAAGCGTCAGAAAAAAACCCAAATACACACAAATACACATTTATCTACAGTAACAGACATATTTATTTGTGTATTAAGACTTAATTTTTTGTATTTTTGATATAAAATACTACAGTTATGAGGTTTCTCCTCTGACATTTTCCGTTTGGGGTATAGGCTTGTGTTGCAGTGCATTATGGGAAACCTTGCTGGCCCAAGTCCGCAGAAAGATGCATTGATGCATCTTCAATATAATGGGCGGAGTTAGAGCACATCCAGGAACTTTGAGTGTACTTGCCATGATACGTACTTGGAATTGGAACAGTACTTGGGCCAACGTCGATCATGTTTCACAAGTACGCATATTAAGAAATGGCCTTTTGTTTACCATCTGTCCTGCCTCCATACTTCCTGGTTCCAGAGCCAATCATGTTTGAGCCCGCGGGGTTGCCAAGTCTGCGCTGGCACTTGTAATTCAACACCAGCCGGCATAGAGCAGCAGTGTTGTGGATGGAATGGAAGCCAGTAAAAGGAGCGACCCAGAAGTCATTTCTTGTACTCCTAAGAAACATCCTTCTTGTTTTACCCTACCTTATATGGTAAAGAAGGCTAGAGGCTAACATTAGGCTAACAATGCTAACAGTCAATTAGAAACAAAATTTTTGGCTCTAAAAATATCTCGAGCTACTTTTTTCAATTATCAACAGCTCGATATTACAGTGAAATGTATTTATCTACTTGTCTGTATCATCAGGTGTATGACTCGCCTTCGCTGTGACTGGCAACATTTACCCAGAGCAGACTTGTTTGTTTTTGACTGCAGTACCCAGGTTTGACCACAGGATGTCATCCCTACTTCATGCACCTTTAAATAACACTAATCTGTTTAAGGGACTGAACGTTTTGACACATCTAAGGTTTTAGAGCAAGGACTAAGGAAAAAAAAGCATTAATAAGAACCAATTTTTAAGTGTTTCTGATTAAATATAAAAAATACAGATGTTTGTTTTTTTAGTTTGGTTCCAGTCAGCTGTTGATTTTTCCATCCAGAGCTGAGATGGAGTCGAAGCTCAGCAATGGATCAAACGCGGAGCGTAAAACAGCCTTTTAGAGCCGGTGGATGGATTTAACATCCACAGCAAATCATCACATCTCAGCCGTGATCGATATCAGGCTCAAGGTGAATCTATCTTGTTGGGCGTTAGCGCACCCCTCCATGTTTTATAGACCCGGCCCGATCCCAAGGTCGGGACCGTGAACAACGGGTCCGGTCTGATCTCACTCGGGTGAAGTTGTCAGTAAATCCCATTTCAAACAGAGACTCCTTATGAGGGCTCAATCTTTTATTCAGCATCACACACACACACACACACACACAGACACACACACACACACACACACACACACACACACACACACACACACAAATCACAATTTCATCCCGGTTTCTGATCTCACACATTAATTAATAAAGGGAATTCTCATCTCCTGCCAGCTTCGGCCGAGAGAAATGGAGCGAGGCTCAGAGAGGGGGAGGGGTGAGGTACCAGAGCTGTTAATTAGCCGAGCGGTGGAGATGGTGCAGACGACACCAGGCTCCGTGTCTCAAACAGCCATTCACTCAGTCAACATGACGGTGATGACAACGTGCTGCTGGGTCCTCCTCACAAACCCTGGGTGTAGCGTTCTGTTCTGACACTAGAGGGCAGCATGGGACCAGGAATCCTCCTAAATGCTGGATTAAATAATTGAGGTTTTAGAATCCCATTTTCATCCAAATCAGTCTGATTTGTTAGATCAGATATAAATTGTTTCTTTTTGTAGAACTGCTGCTGTTTTCAGTTATTTCCTATAATCCTATGGAGAATATGGACCCACGAGGTTAGACTAAAAGTCCTTTTTAATCTACAGAAGAGAAGTAATCCACTACTTTTGGTGCATTTGCAGCATTTTTCTTGATCAGATTGGACATGAAATTATTTTGTGCAGCGTCATCCTGGAATCAGCCCAGCAACCCTGGAAACAAACACCTCCCTCCTGTCACACGATGCTTGGAAATCTTTTTTTTTCTCCCAGCTCTTTATTATATTTGAATTTTGGCGCCCTGATAGTACCAGAGTTGATGAATTTATCCACGTGTGGTGGATCTTTAGACGCGTCTCAGCGTAGGTGCGATTACACGCTTCGTTACGGGAGATTTGTGCCGCTGTTGTTGATGTGCATCCCAGACCCGGGGCTCCTGTGTTTGGGTTGCACGTTCTCCCAAAAGGCTTTGCTCCTCGCCTTTAATTTTCCGGTTGTCCTTGCTCTGTTGCTAAGGTAACATGAAGAACACCGCGAGCTTGAACTGGGCCTTCAGATATTAATTAAAGCCAAGAACCTTGCATCGCTGAATACATGTTTAGAAAGATGAAAGAATGCATGCATAATCAGGTGTTGTGAATTCTTCTAGACGTGTGTGTGTTTGTGCGTGCGTGTGTGTGTGTGTGTGTGTGTGTGTGTTTCCCACTCAGAAGCAAAGCAGGCTTCTCCTCTCACTCCTCTGCTGTCACTCAAATCTCTAATTGGCTCCGAGTGTCTTGAAGGCAGCTCTTTGAGCGTGATTGTGCTCTTGTTGGCTCTCCGTACGATTTTTTCCCCTCTCTCCGCCCGTTTGGCTCGACTCGCTGGCTGACAGGCGAGGAGGCACCAGCTCACCTATTGTACTGGCCTCGGGAAAACGGCTATGGGCTAAATCGGCGCAGAATGTAAAACACAGATGGCCGTTGACTCACAAATGGGTTCATGGAAAATGAGAATCTCCCGTGTCAGTCTGCCGAGGCTCCTCCAGCTTTTTACTCTCCTTCCTCATCTGTCAGTCCAGCCATTCCTTCCTCTTTTTTTCCTACCATTCACTTTTCCTCCATCTTGGCCTCCATCTCTTCTCCGCCGCCTAAAGCTACCAGTCAGGGTTAATTAGCCCTGAGCCGAGCCGTGTTTAATGGTTAATGTGGTCTCTTCCTGCGACAGCTACCTGTCCCCTCCATGTTCACTCAGCATCTACTCATGCAGGCTCCTACATCAGGAGGCGTGTCCTCCGCCTACCTGCCGTCTCAGACTGTCACTTCCCCTCCGTGCAGGAGACCACACACCCAAACCTGCACACCTCTCCCCTGATTTCTCCAGGATGCTAGATATAGAGTGAGTGGGAGCAGCGCCGAGGCTCGGAAGGAGAATAAAATAAAAAGCAGCTGAAGTAGAGAAGACGACGCGCTAGATCTGACAGGGATGGTATGAGATTGAATTCAGGGCAGAGATGAGATCTGATGGGAAGAAACCAGGAGCCAGATTCAAGGAAAGGCTGCCAGAACCTGCTGTTTGGCTGCAAACGCAGAAGGAACGAGGCTTCCATTGCTATGCAGCGCCACGCGGCTTCCACAGAGCAGGTTGAAGTGGAGGGGAGTGGATGTGAAATTTTAATCACCTCTCTCTCTCTGTGTTTGTAATTTTAGTCGCCCCCTCAAATCAAACTCAAACACTTTGAAGAGCGATCATAAGGCTGCTGAAGGGCTCGGTCCTAAAAGCCGAGTGCTTTTCTTTAAATGACCCGTTCACACAGCGCTGGTGTTTGACCCGCACTGACGGGGTCATGTCACACTTAAAGGTTTCATACCAGAAAATACATTTTAATACCAAAGATAACCCGAGTAAATACAAAAGGACGATTTTATTGATTAAAAACGCTAAAATGATCCACACCAGCCTGACTGTATGTGGAAAGGAACTGACCGTAATAACCAGAATAAAGTGTTTATGATGCACAAAATTTCTGAAGCTGAATCTGGTTTTGAACTCTGAATTTAACTTGCTGTTAAATCTTAACTTTGTGCACTGGTCAGTGTTAAAGTCAGACACCTAAATAAAGTTAATTTAGAGTATTTATTATGCAGATGTTATTAGGGCTGCCCGAGGATGTGCCTGACTTTATAATCGGCTTTAATAAGGACAAATATTGGCTCATTTATAAAAAAACGGTAAATATCAGCCCAACCAATAAAACCGATAAAACCAGCCCAATAAATCGTCCGACTGATGAAACCGGCCTGATATATCAGTCGACCGATGAAACCAGTCAGATATATCGGCTGACCGATATATCGATCTACCGATTCTTTTGAAGTGATTTCTTAATCCTACAGGTCCGGGTTTTTTTTATCACGTTTTCCCATATTTTTGTTCCTCTTGTGTATTTTTGCATCTTTTTAATGTGATTTTATGTTTTTTCTACCCCCTTAATGACTGTAACTTTATCTTGTGGTGCATGGTGTCTCAGTGGGAACATCCTCTATTTCATTGTGGCTTCAGGCATAATGACAATACTCTATTCTGTTGTAATTAAGCTGGTAAAACTGAACTCAAATTTCCATATAAACTAACTAATCAGTTAATTCATGAATTAAGAAGAATCTACTGTTTTTTTTACAGTGTAAATAACCCCCAAAGTATCACAAAGACCAGTAAAATCTGTTTGTGCTCAACGTTTTATCCAATTACTGGAAATTAATTTATTAATCACCCAAAAATCCTTGAAAACCATCAGCAAATATTTCTTTTAATTTGAAAATCTAATGAGCAGTTTCCTCTGCTCTAAGTCTGATGTGAGTCAAGGACATCAGTTCATGTAAATCTCAAAGTTCGCTTCCACATTTTATTACCAAATCTGTTTTATTAGTGTGCCCCGATTTTCCTTTTTTAATAACCTTAAAATGATATTTCCCTGCTTAAAAAGAACAGCTTTTTAGCCTTTTCATTTAGATTTAAACAGATCTAAACATAATAGTGGAATTTTGATGTTTTCCAAATCACGACTGTTTGTTCTGATTTGTTCCAGCCGGGATACGTGAAGCTGTCCAAGCCTGTGGCTCTGTGGACCCAGCAGGATGTGGTGAAATGGCTGAAAAAGCATTGTCCCAACCAGCACCAGATCTACAGCGACTCGTTCAAACAGCACGACATCACAGGTGCGTTTTGGATGACCAGACATCTTAGAAAAAATACCTCTGTGTCCTGCAAATCTGCTGAAGGTGCAAGACACCCTAAAGCAGAAATCTGGAGTTTTCCCTCTTTCAGGAATTATTTATGATGATTTAGAAATCCATAAAAGTGATGGCCTTACTCTGTACAGTGATAAAATGAAAGCAATACGTCAACTTTTTTTGCTATGCCTGCCCCCCCATTTCATAGAGCTTCATGCACTTAGCATTAGCCAATAGCGTTAGACATCCTCTTATGTACGCATGCACGCATTTGCGGAGGTAGTCTAATGCAGAGTTGGTGACATTTCTTATGGACAAGTAAGTCTTTAAAGTATGTATATGTGAATTAGCAGCATACCAGTGTGTTTTTAGCTGTTGCCCAGATAAAGGTGCAAGTTCACCAATGAGTCGTTGCTTCCAGCCGTAATCGCGAAAGTAGGGAGAGGGGCTTAAGGTGCAGTACATTTTTTCAGCCTCTAGATGGCGCCATCTGAGGAAAGACTATGGATTTCTGCTTTAAGGATTCTAGTCTGATCAAAATTTATTTAGTGGACCCCGGAGCAGCTGCATGTGGGAATTTTAGGCCAGTATAAAGCCATGTTGATTGTCACATTGGTCACCGCGCTTAACCAAAGAGTCCAAACTCACTGCAGTCTTTGTCCTGAATTGTAGATGTCTCTGCAAGTCAGTGTAAGAATGGCACTAGAGGAAGTCCACCAATCATTAATGTTGGTGGCAGATGTCTGCTCACATTGATCTAGGTTCAGTTGGAGGTTTCTTCCTATTAGAGGGGAGTTTTCCTCTCCACTGTTACCACATGCTTGCTTGGTATGGAGATAGCTGTAAAGTCACTGAAACAACAAGTCAGTGACTCGATACAATCTACTGGTTAGGACACTTGTGAATTGAACTCAATGCACTGATAAGTACAATAAGATCAATTTGAATGTTTACTTTGAAAGGTTCCATTAGACGACTTGGTGTGAATTGGCTATTTAAATAAACTGAATTGAAATTAATTGAAGGGTCTAAGAAGCTGAATTTTCTTGAGGTCTTTTGGTCTTAAATAATAGTTTCCCAGGTGTTTTAATAAAGTATTTCCTGCTTTATTTGTCCATTTGATTTGTTGGTGAATGGAGGCTAAGAGGACTCTGCTGAAGGAAAATGACTGTATTACTGAATAATAAAACTCTAATAAACCAGAACTGATACGAACGGTGGGCTGAATGGGACTAGAGAACCACCTGCAGGACTGCAGAGCACTTTCAGACGCTCTGTTTTTGTTTGAAGAGCCACTTCCAGAATATATGATCTGTGTTTGGTCTCAACTTTCCACCTAAACTCCTGGCACAGATGAGATACTTCATCACCATGAAGTCAGACTTCCTAGCCAACCTCCAGGTTCGCTCCACTCCCACTGGCCGCCACCTGCAGCCCCTCCACACGGCCCACCCGTCTGTCCTCTCTCCCTTCTCACCATCGCTGTTTCCTCTGGCAACAGTTGCCACGTCAATCACTCCCCTAACGAGGCTCTTCAAGGTCACTCTGGGTCTAACAGCTCGGCAGTTTGCATGGCAACAGACGACCATTAATTTGCAATTCGCTCTTCCTTCTCAGAGCACGACTGATCACACTAATATGTTTATTTTTCGCTTTTGAGGACCTCCTCGACTCAGCGACTGGCTGGAAAGATAAATGGCTGAGTGGTGCAGTGACTCACTCTGCTATTTTACCCTTTGATGCATTTTGACCGCTATGTGTCTGCGCCGAGCTTTAGCATCCTCTGTTTAATGGTCTGAAAATATGAATCTTTCTGCTTTGCACCACAAGTCGCACATATGTCTCATCAACTGCAAAGAGGTCCGGGAGATGACCCACAGTTCATTGCATGCTCGCTGAACCACTGCTTCAATTTGAATTTAACTCGAAGGAGAAGCACTTTAACAGAATTTGCTTTCTTTTCGTTTATTTTTTTTTTCCGGTTCAAGTCATCAACCGCTGCTGAATCACTTGTGAAATGTGAGTTTTAGCTTCTTTGACACTTTAGTTGTTTGAGTCTAAATGATCTATTTGCTAGACGGATTATTTGGTGTAATCAGTCAGAACTAAAGGCTCACAAATGACTTGTTTCAGATCAACACATTTCAATGTCAGACAAAGATGGGCTGATTTCATTTATTAAAGGAAAAAGAATCTGTCCAACCCAACCTGGGTCTGTGTAAAAAAGTAAGTGATCCCTAAACACTCCTGGTGGTGAAACTGGTACCATTTCCTCCTGACCCTAGTGTGGGTGGGTGGACGAGTGGATGGGTGGATAGATGGACTACTGAATGATGGACTAGTGGATGGATGGTTAGGTGGATGGACTGATGTTGGATGGATGGTTGGGTGGATGGATGGACTGGTGGTTGGGTGGATGGATGGACTGGTGGTTGGGTGGATGGATGAATTGGTGGTTGGGTGGATGGATGAATTGGTGGTTGGGTGGATGTATGGACTGGTGGTTGGGTGGATGGATGGATGGACTGGTGGATGGATGGATGGACTGGTGGATGGATGGATGGATGGACTGGTGGTTGGGTGGATGGATGGTGGATGGATGGATGGATGGACTGGTGGTTGGGTGGATGGATGGATGGACTGGTGGTTGGGTGGATGGATGGATGGACTGGTGGTTGGGTGGATGGATGGATGGACTGGTGGTTGGGTGGATAGATGTATGGACTGGTGGTTGGGTGGATAGATGGATGGACTGGTGGTTGGGTGGATAGATGTATGGACTGGTGGTTGGGTGGATGTATGAACTGATGGTTGAGTGGATGGATTGATGGTTGGGTGGATAGATGGATGGTTGGGTGAATGGATGGACTGGTAGTTGGGTGGATAGATGGATGGACTGGTGGTTGGGTGGATGGATGGGTGGATGAATGGACTGATGGGTGAGTGGGTGGACGGATTGATCAAGTAAGAAGAACAATTCAGTGGAATCTCCCTTTAACCAAAGGCCCAATCAGAATCTAACTTTTCTACAGTCTTACTCGTAACTTAGTGCTTACAAGAACAAAATTTAAGGGAATAACAGAGAGAAGCTGGTAGAGAAACCCTTTCATAGATGAACACACCTAAAACTTTTTGATTTAACTCAATAAGTAGTTTACAATATAAATGTAAAAGTAGTCTTCTACCCATATTTTCTGCGTTACCCACCATTAAATAATAGATGGGGAAACGCTCTGATTAGAAAAGCAAGTCAGTTCAACGTCACATTGAAAACTAACATTCATGGACTCACCCATCTTGACTCATGACGGGGAAGGCTGTCACGACGTCTGGGCTAGTAGAAGCTAACCGTTAGCATTAGCAACTCCACCACACAGCAGAACTCCAGGCTTGTGTTATTGGTGGAGATAAAACATCAACGTTGCAGAGCAAACAGAGTCAGTGGTAGAGTCGTGTTGCTGTTAGCCAATCAGAGGAGAGATGTCCACATATCAGGAAGTAAGACTCCAGATCCTGCCGTGTTCTGCTCACCTCTCCTCTACCTGACTTCCTGAAACAGGAGCACCAGAGCTTTTTTCCCTGCAGAGATCGACTCACAAGTCACTCATTTATAGAGACCACTGCACATGTGCTGAAATACAAGTAAACTTGGTCAAGTTTTAGATAAATGTCATAAAAAATTCAATCTACATTAAAATGTTATTGTCAATAATCCTGATGCATTTAGCTAAACTATAAATAAACTCGAGCTTTTCTTATTAGTCTTTTAGTTGATTAAAGCATTCAAACCTAATGATTTATTAACTTAATGACCTGTGCAAGCTGTTAACGCCAGGTGATTTTTCCAGAGTAATACAAGAGAGGGGAGAGTTAACCCAATATAAACACACACACACACACACACACACACTCACACACTTTCCTACTGCAACAATTAGGAGATAATGACATGCACAAAATCTGCAAGTAATTCAGTTTGTCTGCACATTGGGCATTAATTAACAGAAGCCAATTAAAACGGGCCAAGCCACACCGATTGAACCCACGGAGCAATTTCCATCCCAATCAATCTCTGAAATATTATGCAGATATGTTTTTGTTCCAGCAGCCTATTAGAGTAAACAAGGCTAACAAATGCAACGTTGAGAACAATCAAGTGTCGACAAACAAACGGGGAGTCTGAATCCGTTTCTTGGAGAATTGAGGCGTGCATCGGGGGGTGGTTGGAGATGTTTGCTCAGCCTGCAGACGTGACCCTTTACGGTTGCATATGCATGAATTGGCTGGATTTTCTTGCTCTGGATTCTTTTTGTTGACTCCATAAAGGAAAAAAATCCTCTTTCCGAATGTCGGCGGCACTCAATCTCACTTGTCTGTGCGATGTAGTCATCCCTTTCACAAAGTAGCAAATCAATAAAGACTCTTTTTCCAGATCATAATTCAAACAGACGTTAACGTCCTCCCTCTTCTGACATAAAAGAGTAGCGAGGGAAATGCATTTGACTGTGTCTCATTGCGGGAGCAACATTTTAGCGTTGAATGGCTTCAGTATGCAGCAGCTGCTGCTGTAACCTCTGCCAAAGAAATCAATGTTCCCCGTCCTCCCCTGCCAAGAAACCTCCTCCCTTCTTCAGCGACACCCCCCCCCCTAAAATAAAAAAAGACAGGGCGGCAACTTTGACTTTAACACCCAGCTGCCATTAAAAATGCATTAGCACATATCAGTGCATAATTAGATATTAGTCCCTAATCCTTCGTAATTGCAAAGTGGGGCGTCGGTTGAGGGAGGAGCTTAAAATATAAAATAAAAACTTCAATCCGTGATAAAGTAGATTTTTGCAAACAGATCATGTGTGACGTGGGTGACGTGTAGTCTGTGCAACCAGCTGGCTGCAAGATTTAAATATGTAAACTCAAAGCATAATGTGATGTTGACGTGTTGAAGATGACGCACGACAACTTGGCTTTAACGCATCTGATGCATGTGAACGACCAGAAGAGGATGGAGTCATCTCTAAAAGAATAAATGCATGAAGCGTGATTTTAGAGCTAACGAGTTCTTCAGCTTAACTTTTAGCCTCGTGTATGGACCTCTGGTCACGGAGAAATCTGTAGACCACAATAAAGCCCGGTGTTTTAGTCTCAGGAGAATATCAAAGCGCTTCTGGACACTTCTGTATCTTTATAGTGCAAACAACCATTTTTCATCCCTTTCATTATTTTTTGTCTAAAGTTGAAACATTTAAAGAAGGAAAAAAGTTTTTAAAACTTTAGGAAATAAAACATAAATAAACTTTTAAAAAGTAGAAAATAAAAACTAAAACTTTTTTAAAAGTAAAGAAACTAAAAAATGTTTTTTACTTAAGGTGCTCTCCTGCACCCTCGCTGTTCTCTACATGTGAAGGAAACCGTTCCCAGGGTGACTCCATGACTGCAGCCCGGTCCTTGTCCTGGAATATCTCTGATAGCCGAGAGCTGCTAGAAGATCATGGCGCTAAATTGTGAAGAGCTCTTATCCTGGAGATGAGACCAGCATCCTTCAGAACGGCACAAGCTACGCCTCCATGGATAAACCATCACCAAGATTCAACTCCAGAGGCTGCTAATATGATTAAAAACCATTCTACGGAGGTTTAGAGGTCAGAAACTATTGTGGATCTAACCTGCTCAACTGGGAGCTCTCTGTGATCTTAAAGGAACCATATCATACAAAAATCCACTTTTTGGAGCTTTTGACCATCTTATGTTATTTCTTTAAGAGAAACACCTCTAAAGTGGTTTTTGGCTTCACGTACATTTTCCTATCTCAGCTGCTTCCTCCATTCAGCTTTGCTAAACTCAGCTAAGCTATTGCAGGAGCCTAGAGGGGTATATGCGTCATCATGCCCCGCTCCTCCACATCCAGCTAGTCTCGAGTCCGGATCCATCCTCCCCTGGACTGTAAACACTAACACCCACTCTCTCAGAGTAGCTAGCAGAGAGTTTGATCTCCACAGTTGTGAAGAAGTGATTTCTTTCTTATCCAGTCTGCTTTAAATAATGCCTAGAACCAGGGGTCGAATTATTGGGGAGCTAAGAGGAGCCTGGCTCCCCCGTAAGGGCTCCCTCTAGAAGCCCTCGACTTACACACCCAGGGGGAGCCTGTAAAAAGATCCAGTTTCAACCTATATTACATTATTTATATGGACTCTCAGCGTACCGGGAGAGCGCTGATTGTTGAGGCGCTCCAGGCAGCTGCGTCCTTCGCACGGACACAGTAACAATCGCAAAGTCACGTTCATGTCTGCTCTTATTTTCTGATACTTACTGTTTTTTATTCGTGCCTGACTCGCCCTGCTGCTGTGGAGCTCATCACCTGTGCTCCTCGGTCACTTCAAGAGCCAGCTCTAAGACCGATGCATCACCATCTCATATATTAGCTGCACCATGTTCAGATTTTTCAAGTTTCACCTGTTAAAATAATGAAACCTCTTTTTAAAAAAAACATTATTTTTACATTTTCACTTGGATTCTGAATGCACTGATAACACTAATCCTACAATCTGGGACAATTTAATAACCAGCCCCACATGATGTATGATGTCATAAGGCCTCACTCTGAATAATTAACAGCCTGTAATATTAGTGGTGAAATGAAGAGTGGCCTGTATCCTGCAGCTCACACTCCGGAGTTTTCCACCAGACCCATCATATTTCCAGTGTGAGAATAACAGCAGCTCTGGCCAACAACTCTTCATCCGCTGGATGTATAATTGATGAGGCTATCTTGCATGAGAGAGGGGTAAAAAAACACAGGTCTGGTTAGTGGAAATCATCCACCATGACATGTTTATCAATCTTTTACCCACCTTGTTGCCAAGTCGTCAGTGTCCAATAACAATACAGCTCACCATCTTTTAGAGGAGCCTGTTATCGGCGGTTTTTGGTCAAAATCACAACTTTTCAGCACTCAGTTGTGATAAAGACCCTCGGCTGCAGCTAATTTTAGCTCAATAACAGTAAAACTGACTGAGCTGTTTATGTGATGGTAATGTCGATTAGCTTGAATAGTGTTGACTCCAAAGTTAAGGAGTAGTTGTTGTCTAGAACTTTTGATAAAATCCATCTAGTTGGTTATGAGATGATTTGCTGAGGCAAACACATTATTGTCCACCTTTTGGCTGCAGGTGAGAAAAAAAAATAGCTGAAAAGTTCAGGGATTTAATTTGGTAAATAAAGTTCTTTTACTTTCTAAAGATCGTTTATTTTGAACAAATCTGCAAAATGTCTAGTTTTGTTTGTGGCTTGAATCGTTCAGATTTTTTCCACTTACAGTTTTGGAGTCTTGGTTTGTTCCAAAATAACACGAGGTACACAAACATATCAAATAAATCACAAATGTATAGAGTAGAATAGAATTGAATAGAATGTGTATTTGATATTTGTTCATTTAAAGCTTTGCTCCAAATGCACCAGAGGTAGAAAAAATGTTGTTTTTCATCTGCAGACCCTGAACAGAATCATCTAAAACATCCATCCATCCAGTTAAAATACAAGGCTTCACAAATGATCCGACACTGAGTGAAAATTAAAAAAAATACTTAAATAAAAAATAAAAACTACCCATAAAAAAATAAATAGCAACTGAAAAGAGGAAGTGACTTTTTCAACATCAGCATAAAAACTCCCTTAAACACGTCTAGGTAACCCAATGCTTCCTGTCATAAATGTAAAATGTAATTTACATTATATTAGTGTTCCCAGTGAGTGAGTCTGTTCAATTATTGCAGTCTTCTTCACCCAAGGCAGGATGTTGGCTATCTGAAATGAAAACTCGCTGAGTCCTTCTACAATGACCTTGGAGAAACATCCTTCACCGTCTGTCGTTTCTACGACTCCTCAGCTGTAAACCCCCCGTCTGCACGGTCTATCTGCCGGTTGTTAGCCGAGGCTACCCAACAGAGATGCTGTATAATGATCAGCAAAGTGACAGAACATCATTGATGGTAAAGTCAGCGTGAGAGAACCTGCTGCTGTGACGAGCGGTGGATAGAAGCTGCTCGTTATTTATGTCTCTTTATCTCCAGCTCCACTGTTTTTATTACTTCCACCCATATCGTTCTCTCTATTATCATAAATGGCTTGTTTTTCTTCAGTCAGCTGTTAGCGGTAGCTTTGAGTAACAGGTGTTCGGAGGCCTTAATGGCCTTTTAGCTCCAGGGTTATAAGCAAATCTATAACTGAGTCAATCAGTCACCATTTGCTTTAAGGACTTCACGCTGTGCCGCATCACAGCAGGTGCTAGTGAAGAGCAGGTAGCGCTGCTATGGTTCGTCGTTGTCAGCTAGCTGAGTGGAATACTTTAATTTAGCTTCTTAAAGGTCTCGTTCACTGAGAAACTCTGTAGCACTTTTTGAAATATTAAATATATCGCTGTTATTGCCGTACTTGCTGTTTAACCTCGCGTTGGCGCAGGCAGCAGGCTGCATCTTTGTTCACTGCATGTAGTACCGGAGTGTTCCACTAGAGTACTCAGGCCGGATAGAGAGCCGGGTTTGTGGGTACAACCAAAACAAACATGGCGTCAATAGAAGAGATCAGTAACTGGTTAATTTTGAGATCACGACAGAAAAAAAAGACAGCAGCGGTATCGTAGATGGTGTGAAAGACCTCTAAACCAGACGGAGTCACCATGGTGAGTGTGTCACTCGTTTTGTCAACTCCACCTACCGGTTACTCGTATATTACAGCATTCAGACGCGTCGCATTAATTTCAGAGGACGCGCACAAATGACACTTAAAATCAACGAAAGCTACACGTCGCAGCCATTTTAAACACGCGTACGCGAGGTTAGGGTCAGGGTGTAACACAATCGTAGATTCTGCCCCATGACAAACTCTTTCTATGGGTCGTGGTCAGACTATACATTTACATATATAGCATGGTTTACCAGGCTAGCGACCCTCGGATTACTTGGGAAACCCACTTTACCTCCTGAGCCACTGCTGACAATTAAAGAAAAACTTGGTTTTAGTTTTAAATGAAAAGACTCCGTGTAGCGTTAGCTAAAATGCTTTTGAGTAAATGCTAACATCAGTGTGTTTGCGTTAGCTTTTAAATGTTTCGGGCTAATGTTAACAGCAAAAACATAGCCTAGCTTCTTCCACAGACAATAACGTGCAGCCCGGATTTTCGTGACCATGGTGACTGTGCACACATCCCATAAATGAGAGGGATGTTTGGAAATCATGTGAGTGGTGTGGAAGCTTCACCCAAAGAGAGGCTGTCATTTTCCCACCAAAACCTAAAAATACACGTTAATAACCAGGCTTTGTGCTTCTGTCCTCACTCATGACTGATCCTCAGCCAGAACTGGCACAAAGTTTCAGCTCCACCTGTGAAATGAAGTCAGGATCAATGCATGTGTGTGTGTACTTGTGTGTTATTATGTCTGTGTGTGTGTGTACAAATGCACTTTAAGCACCCATTCATCAAAGCCGTAGTTGACTGTGCCAGGCTATAGCTGCAGATTAATCTGCTCCGGTGCAACTCGGCTGCTCACCCACCTCTCATTAATCCCATTGTCTGAAATGTGTGTGCACAGACTCTGTATATAAAAAAATAAAGCCAGCTCAATAAACACTATTATGTTTTTATTGTATATCTGTAATAAAACTTTTGTTTTATAACATTCTTGAAAATAAATCAAAATGCTCCTTAGAGCTACAGGTGAAAGCTAGGAGGGCTTCGGTTTGGTACGGAGCCGAATGCAGATGGAAATAAAAGAAAAACCTAAATATTTATTTTTCCATCCTTTTTAATTTTTTTTCTATAGACTCCAGGCTTTTATGTTATGAAAAAACAATATCCTATCATTTCCAAGTAAAATATCCAACACAAAAGTACATTTTCCTGAGATCGTGCTAGTGTTTCACTCTAATGGCCGTCATTAGAGCATACATGCGTTTCATTCATAGGAGTTAATAGGTGAGCGGCTCGAAAGGTCGTGTCACATTAAACTTCCTGATGTGACCTTTTTTCTCTGTTTGTTCAAGCTCTGATAAAGGCCATTAACCCGAGACGGTGGCAGGGTTTTCGGTGATGAGGAAGACCCAGGAATTAATCCTAGGAGTTTAGTCCGCCAGACGCCGGAGCGAGAACCGTCCTTTTCCAGACTTTTCTTTTTTTGAGGGAAATTTACTCTAATTTTTATGAAATGTTCAACAGTTGTGAGGTGAAAAAGACTGAATGAAAGTAGCACGAAGGAAAAGCTACAATAATAATGTAGTTACCCAAAGTCACATTTGGGCACTGAGGGGATTTGGCCCCCGTTTGAACACTTTTCTGGAGCCGCCCCTGTTAGCTCATTAGCTCATTATTGTTTTGGTTTCACTCATTTAAAATGGGATATTTGATGTGTTTTATTCTCACTTTAAGCTGCATAATGTTTTAGTTGTTTTTATTATTTTAGCTCACTGTTGTGCTGCTATTTCCCATGTTTAAGGTTCTGTTTCTTCTATCTATTTTAATTGTATGAATGCTGTTGTACATATTGTTCATAGCATGGTTTCTTAAGGTGCTTAATAAATAAAGTTGGATTGGATTAAATAAAAATAATCTGTAGGGTTTATTAGTGACTTCCTTCGTTTAAAGCATGTTTGAAAACACAATTGTACAAAAACGGATAAACGTGTTAATATTTTTTTGCAGCCTTCTTCTACGTCTCTGTGTTCTTACAGCTGACTTCCATTCCTTCTGTCGCCACCAGACATTTCTTCCAGCATCTCTTTTTTCCATTTCACCTTATTTATTTCCACTTGGCCACGTTTCTCTCCTCCCCTCCTCCTCCCAGCCATGCTACGCTGCACACTGCATTAATAGTGGTATGAAAAATTCCCAGCTGGGACACGGTGGGATTGTCGATGCCAATGACTCAGAACTGCAGGAACAGGGAGTTAAAAGGTTTGGGCTCCTTGCAGAAGCCGCTCTGCCCCGCTGATGCCTCTTCGCCGCCAGAGGGGCGTGGCACGCCGACCGACTGTTTTTGCTCCGTAATCGCTCTAATCTTCCACTGCGGTAATTGCAACACTCACCTGCGTTACGGGCTCGTTAGCAGATGAAAATCTGGGTTTTAGAAATAAATCATTCATGCTGAGTGGTTTACTTGCAGATTTGTTAAAAACGGCAACGATTGGTGAATTCAGAACATTCTTGTTATGCTTGTTTCATACATTTTAAAAACTCAATGATCTTTTATTTTTTTGGGAGTTAATGGCTGTTTTATTAAGGTCCAACTACATTCAACTTAGTTTTTATTATGCGACGGACCTTTCAGAAGAGCATAAATCTGTCTTTAGGTTATCGTCTATGGCTACATGTTAGGAACGTGTATATTCTTGATTCTGACTAAAATATAATTCTCTGATGAATTTAGAGATTTTAGGTCATTTTAGTAACACTCCACAATAACGCATGGCTTTTAGGGAATCTCTAATATCCTGCAGGTTTAACAGTAATAATAAATAGAATTGGCACTTGTGTTCTGCAGTACTTAGATCCTCCTCAAGGAGGCAGAAGACAAAAGAATGGGGAAATTGGGAATGTACTAAATCTGCTAAAGAGCTAGATGGTTAAGAAACTGTTTAATAAATATGATCCATTTGGCATTAAATGGTTCTAGATTGATTATTTGTTGGGCTGGTCCAAATGAGATGTTTTTTTGTTTTTTTTTAAAACAAATTTCTTCTTTATTCATGTGATGGACAGGTTCGGCTCCCAGTAAAGAAGCAACTCACTAGCTTGTAAGTTTGTAATGTCATATTTCTGTTAAAATTAAAACAACCCTTACTATTTGAAGTAAAATTTCTTTAACCCTTATATGCTCCTAGTGCATTTTTTGTGCAGATAGGTGTGTTTTTGTGAATAATTGTGGCTATGCTAATACAATTCATCAAATTTTTCACAGGATGTGTATTTTGGGTGAATTATTAAAAAAAATTCAAAAAAATTCCTTACTGCATTTAATATAATGATAAAATTATTTTGTAGCATTCCTGATCCTTTGTCATTTTTGTGCCATTGACTCCCATGTAAATCATTTTTTTCTAATAAGCCTAAATTTTAGCGTTTATTTTAAAAAATTTTTATTATTATTCTGTCTGGGTTCCCAGACCAGTCACACATTCAATGTTTAGTTATTACCGTTTTTCACTAGATTGCGTATTTCCCCCATATATAGCAAGGCAATTAACACTGCATTAAAAAAATTTTGAATATTTTTATTCTCATTTGTGACACTCCAATGTGTTGAAAATTCACCCCAAAACGAATAACTCAGAAAAATTGATTGTTTTATTTTTTCATTAGTTTACGTTTCTGGTTTTGATCATACACTTGGCAATAAAGGTGGCAAAAAAGGGTTTAAATTTCAGAAACACACAAATATTTAATTATATTTTGTGAGGACTGAAGCCAAGGATGAAATTCATGTAAAACAAATTGGGACTTATGCAATATTATGAGGAAGTTTTGTTTCAGCATTTTTTTGTGCACAAAGACTAAAGTTGTAACTTTTTTAGAAAATATGACAAAAACTACGAAGTGAGCATAAAATATTTTTATGCCCATTTGTGACACTCCAAGACAGCTACAATTCACCCCCAAAACAGGTCCTCTGGACATAACACACAAAAAATTATTAGATTTTTTAAAAAAAAATTTACATTCATGAACCTGCATGAACCGTCTTTTCCCGTCACGTTCTGTCTTTGGTGTTTTAAACTTTAAATCATCTGAGCCACATTTGGCGTTTTACCTCCATTTGGACGTGGCGGCGTGCAAAGAATCTCCTTTGTTGAGGCTGGAGAAATGCGTCAACATGATGGCGCCAACACTTGGCTGCTCCGCGTTCCCCAGCTGTGGTGGCAAAATGGCAGCTTGGGACTTGGCACAAAAAACAAAAATGAAGAGATGGAATTCTGTCATTTACTTTCATAAAAATCACGTTTTATTCTTGTACGGTTTTGCCGACCTGACCTGAAGTTGTCATAAAAGATGAAACCAGAAACACGGAGGGGAAGAAAGACTTTGAGGACAGTTTTTAACCTGAATTTATGGCTCATTTGTGTCGGATTCTTGTTAAACCAGCCGTCAGTGACCTGATGCCAGTAATCCCACACATTATCCTCTGCTTACATGTTGCAAAGGCGTTAATAATTACACTCTCTGTGTTTTTTATTAGCAACCTAAATCCTCTTTATAGACGCTGATTGGATGATTAAATTATGTATTTTATACAAGGATTTGCTGTTAAGGAACGAGCTGTGAGGGGCGGTTGCTGGAGGGATGTACTGTTCTGATATTAATGCAGAGAAGAGCCGGCTTTACCGAGGGCTGCACGGGGCTTAATTACAAATTTAAGACCGATGGTCACATTACAGGAACAGGAATCTGAACATTTGTTTTCGTGGTATCGATGTTGCAGCCTGTGGTTTGTTTGCTCCTCCACTCACACAAATGCTGGGTTTAGATGAGTTTTCTCACTGCAGGTTAAATCGCCCTCAGCTCCTGAACCTGAATCCTTGTTTCTTTCTTTTTGTCTCCCCTCCAGGGCGAGCTCTCATGAGACTGACAGACAGAAAGCTGGAGCGAATGGGAATCATGCAGGAAGCCCAGAGGCAGCACATCCTCCAGCAGGTCCTGCAGCTTCGTGTCCGAGAGGAAGTCCGGACTCTTCAGCTTCTCACACAAGGTACAAATAAACAAATCACCCACACTTTGTGTTTTCTAGATTATTCACAGTAAAGCCAACAATCTACATTCTAATAAATAAACCAATCATTCACAGCGCGGTAATTATTCACATGCCATCTGTAGCCATGGCGATCACTGCATATTTCAAAGCCTGCAGGAAGTGATGAATCAGAAATGATTATGCAACAAAACAGTCAGGCAGAAATATTCTGTTTCTGTGCCGTGAAGCCAGTAAGTGAGAAGGCTTTTTGTTGTTAAATAGCACGGTCTGAATATTTACCCGGAGGAGCTGCGAGTTTAAAGTTTAATGGCGGCGTTGTGAAGACTCAGAGCACCTTGAGCTGCAGATCCTTTCTCTGCTCATTCTCCAAAACAATCATGTTTGTCAGACACACGAGATGATGATAACTCTGCTGCAACAGGTGCAGCATCTGTATGCATCATAATAATATAGGCATTTGGAGATGTTGATACTTCAACACAACAATATTCAGAGCAAGTGCACTGAGAGATCAGCAAATACTGTAATTTAGCAAGAAATGGGTTTAGATTATTATCGTCACACAAGAAGAAAATAAGGGTGCAGGAATACTGCATAAGGATTAGGAGTTGGTGATAGATCCTCAAAATTTACACGATATGTAACGATGAGACTTGATATGATACAGCATGATGCAACATATTACAACACGCTACGAAACAATATGACATGATACAACATGATACGATATGATATGACACAACACGATATGATGCAACATGGTATAATACTATATGACATGATACGACACGACATGATACGATACGACACGGTATAATACAATATGACATGATACGACACGACATGATACGATACGACACGGTATGATGCAATATGACATGATACGACACGACATGATACGATACGACACGGTATGATACAATATGACATGATACGACACGACATGATACGATACGGTACGATACGACATGGTATGATACAATATGACATGATACGACACGACATGATACGATACGACACGGTATAATACAATATGACATGATACGACACGACATGATACGATACGACACGGTATGATACAATATGACATGATACGAAACGACATGATACGATACGGTACGATACGACACGGTATGATACGACACGACATGATACAATACGACATGATACGACACGGTATGATACAACATGATATGATACGACACAGTATGATACAATATGACATGATACGACATGATACGATACAATATGATATGATACGACATGATACGATACGACACGGTATGATACAATATCACATGATACGACATGATACGATACGACATGATACAATATGACATGATACGATATGATACGACACGGTATGATACGATATCACATGATACAACATGATACGATACAACATGATAGGATACGACGTGATGCGATACGACGTGATACGATACGACATGATACGATACGACGTGATACGATACGACGTGATACGATACGACGTGATACGATACGACGTGATACGATACGACGTGATACGATACGACCTGATACGATATGACATAATACAATACGACACAGTGTGATACAATATCACATGATACGACATGATACGATACGACATGATACGATACGACGTGATACGATACGACATGATACGATACGACGTGATACGATACGACGTGATACGATACGACATGATACGATACGACATGATACGATACGACGTGATACGATACGACGTGATACGATACGACGTGATACGATACGACGTGATACGATACGACGTGATACGATACGACGTGATACGATACGACCTGATACGATATGACATAATACAATACGACACAGTGTGATACAATATCACATGATACGACATGATACGATACGACATGATACGATACGACGTGATACGATACGACATGATACGATACGACGTGATACGATACGACGTGATACGATACGACATGATACGATACGACATGATACGATACGACGTGATACGATACGACGTGATACGATACGACGTGATACGATACGACGTGATACGATACGACGTGATACGATACGACGTGATACGATACGACCTGATACGATATGACATAATACAATACGACACAGTGTGATACAATATCACATGATACGACGTGATACGATACGACGTGATACGATACGACGTGATACGATACGACGTGATACGATATGACATAATACAATACGACACGGTATGATACAATATCACATGATACGACATGATACGATACGACATGATACGATATGACATAATACAATAGTGACATTCCTGGTACGGCAGCACTCTGCCCTCATCTGTATGATTGACTTTCTAACTGGTTAGAGTCAGCTGTGTTGAGATTGGGCATCAAATCACCAGGAGCTGGAGGCGGGCTTAAGGAGAACAGCAACCAATGACGATGTAGAGAAAATCTTTGGAATGAAAGTGAAACTAGCAGGAATAACATGAGTTTTGTCTTTTGTCTTCTTACAATTTTTACGTGTTTTAATCACCAGAAACGTAGTTGAAGCAGGTCAGAACAATGCATAGAGCCGCCTTCACGGTCCTAAACACTTTCAGCTCTTTTAATCTCACCAGCAGGTGTTCAGAAACTTGCTTGATCTGATTCTGCTAACATGTTTATGGTGTGTAGTCTGAAAGTTTGCTCTGTAATAAAAAAAAATGACAGTATTGGGTTAAGAATCCGTATCAGCTAATTATTTAGGACCAGAGACAAAATAAGTTGATCAGGAATGGAACTTTCTGCAAAATATGAACTTTTCCACTTCTTCCAGATATCTGATCATGTTTATTTTTATGGTATCAGATATTTAAAATGCAGAATTGGCCTTTCAATCAACATTTTTATTCCATAAAGAGCAAAATAAAAAGCTTTGATATAAAAATGAGTTGTTGCATCAGGTGGATCATCAGATTTTATTTCAGACATTTTAGGCTCTTTCTTCATATATAAATTGCGTTTATTCCTTCATTTATTTTGGTGTTTTGTTGGTTTTTAACTACCTGTGAAGCCCTTTGGTCAGCTCTGCTGTTGTTAGACCTGCTATATAAATAAACTTGACCTTAAATAATTTAATAACTGATCCCAATTCAAATGCTCAATATTTGTTTTTGTTTTTATTTATTTATTTTTTTACATATTGAAGATTTACGGGCGGTTCTGGTGCAGAGTAGTTGATTGTTGAACCCAGGAATCAATAGTAATCTTAACAGTTACACTCAAAGATCATTAAAGGACCAATCCAACATATTACACTCCAAACACGCCACACAGACTACAGAAGACGGTGAGCCTTAACTTGACCGATGAAGTGTGGCAAATAATGAACGAGTCCACCAATCTTTATTTTCCTGTGCTGCGTGTCACTTAACTGAGTCGATGTCTCAGTTTAAGCAGGTTTTCTGATTCCAGCCAGGTTGTGTTGGTTTTGATTCTCAGCTTTCCTCTACCAGCTTCCCGCAGCAGCCGGCATCACCACCACCTTCCCTCTCACCCAGCTACGCTCACGTCAACGGGAAAGTTAGCTGCAGGGGCCGAGAAGCAAACTGTGGGGTTGGAAATTCTTGGAAAACATGTTTTTTTTTTGCAGAGAATGCAAAGGGGAGCATTTTGCTGAGTGATGACAGTTTGCTAAGGGCTACCCTCAGCATCCAGCTCCTTTCTTCTTCTTTTTGTCTCATCTTCTCTGCTCTTCTTCTCTTCTTCTCGGTGCTGATGATGGGAAGCGACAGCCCACCCGTCTCAGCAGGAAGCTGCCTTTTAACGGAGCCTATCTGGGCCTCGGGGGCAAAAATCACAAAAGACTGAAGTTTGACAAATGAAGGGAAATTTTTAAATAGAAGAGAGAAAATCAGAACATCTTTTTGTTTTGGAATAACCAGAATTAGATAGAAATACGTATGTGTTATTTATGATGCTTAAAGTTGTGTGTGTGTGTGTGTGTGGTGAGAAAAGGCGTCTGAATCTGTCGCTTTTGGCAGGAAGAGAAAGCTTTGGGCGGAGGAGAGCTGGTGGAGTATTTCTAGGCTTCCTTGAGTTGTAGCTAAAGACAGATCCAGCTGTACTCGGTAGGAAACCGAGCCAGAGTGAGACAAACGAAGTGAGAAAGTGGCGATGAGTGAGTGCTGATGAGATAATGAAGAAGTGAGGAGGAGGAGGAAGAATGGTGGGAATAGGGAGATATGTGCCAAGATGGTAAGATGAGAGAGAAGGTGTGAAGAACTGAAGACGTATCTGTCTGCATTTCTAACTCCAAAGGATTTTAATTCAAATGAAATTTTTCACTTAAGTATTTTTTGAGAATAGAGCAAAAGCAGATATCTGAGAGGGAAATAAAGAACAAATAAACCCAAAATCGTTTTGTAATAAACACTAGATTAAAGGTTGAATATGGAACACAGATATTATAGCGACATCTAGTGTTCAGAGGTGGTATTGCAACAACAGAACACATTTTCCAGCCGTCGGGGTTCACTGCTGATACGTGAAGTGAGCAGCCAGCATCATGTCCAGTGACGAATCGTACAGGGTAAGGACTCATTTCTACTGATAAGTTTATTTTACAACAGTTTTTACCGTTAGAACATCTTCTGGGCTCAGAATCAGCTGCCGAGTGGACTTTTTACCACAACAGTGGCCTATAGTGGCTGTAGATGTAAACATAAACCCAGTGTCGTGCCCATCAAAATAAAATTTTTGATAATTTTTTTAAAAATATAGCTTTTAAAGGAAAAACTGTACATTCATTCTCTAAACGCCCTTTGGAGGTATTATTTAAAAAAAAAAATAGATTTTTATTGAAATGTTCCATTTTCCACCTTTAACTCATTCACTGCCATTGATGACTATAGTCGTCATTTGCATTTTTTTACGGGGTGGGCGTTGGAGCGAGCCCCCGTACCATGAGAACAAACATCACGTGTCTAAAGCGGATCTTCATCCATGTCACACATCACGTGATCAGGAAGCGGAAAATCAATGGATTACGAGTTTGTTTTGGGACGCTGCTGTGAAAAAAACGATGCGCCCATCCGGAAATGCCTCTGCAGCAGCGCTTGGGCACCAGATTGTGAACGAACAAATAACGCGAGAATTACGGCATTTCTTCCTGATGTAAGAAGTGAGTCTACTCTTTCTTTTGGTAGTTTTGGTGTTTACATGATCATAGAGCACAATGTTCTGTGACTCTTCAAAAAACAGTAAAAACGCTGAAAAACGCTGGCAGTGAATGAGTTAATACTAAAAAACCTGTAATATAAAATAACCTCACATGAAGCACCATGTTCAGTCTTGGCCGCTCTCAGACTAGCTGTTAGCTCATCAATCCTGAAGGGTGTGAACTCTATTTACCAAGAGTATAAAAGTAAGTATGCATATTAAAATGACCGAAAATGATCGTAAAGCAACATAACTGATTAAATAAATACAATTATTTATTTAAAATGTATTTTATTTAGTCATGATGCCTCAGGTGGTTTTTGGACCCCCCCCCAAAAAAAAAAAAAAAAAAAAAAAAACTAAACAAAAACAGGTAATGGATTATATTTGTTGAGTTGCAGTGAATCCATTATTCATTCACACTCTGGTGAGCTACATGGTAGCCACAGCTGCACCATCAACCCCTCTGACCACCACTCTCATTCTCACCTAGGGGACAGAGCTGGACTCGAACTGCCAACCGTGCAACTCTCACCCTAAAAGGGGTGGAGCTTAATGTTAAATTCCCAGCTGTGTTACTCTGATTGTAAAGGGATGGATCTACTGATGCTTAGAAGACTTTATTCCAAGTGAAGCCGTTTGGATAAAATCAGCTCTTTTCAATTTATTAAACGAGTAAAAAACACCTCGACGGGTCAGGAGTGAGCCATTTCTCTATTATACCTGCTTTAAATAAAATCCTCCGTACACTAAAGGTGTAATTTAATCGTTGGCTGCAGGTCGGCGTAGAAGGAAGATGTGACGAGCCGTCGGTTAGAGGGCGCCGCGGGTTTCTGTGTAAATGGAGAAGTGAGGAAGGTACACAGAGGGGGACAGCGAGGTGTTGTAATTACTCCAGTGTACCCAGACAGAATTAGCTCAATGGACAGTGATTAACCTTTAAGGCTTGCCGGGCCATGGGAGGGAAATAATTAGATTCCCCCTCGTCCCTCTCACTGTCTTTGCCACGGGGACGGCAGCCGCTCATGATCGCTTATTGCTTCTAATCATCTGAAGGAGGCTGAGGGACTCGCAGTGGAAAAAGATATTCAAACAGACGTGTGTGACCTGGTTAGAGAGAGGACGGGCGGCTGAGCCTCAGCTGGATGAAATAATCGGTTTAGGGATGGACTCTTGGTTGGAGAATGACGCTGGAGCTGCGTGGATCTGAGGTTTGTTTAATCGCTGCACGAATCCAGACGTGGAGGGATGAACACCTTAAACATTGTTGCTTCCTTTCTTTCCCTACGTTACCTGAACACTTCTGAGAGAAAATGCATTGTTTAAATCATGCTGATGGCCTTCGAGGGCATGGAGTAAAAGCTAAACTTTGTGTTTGTCTGTTTGAGAAAGCATCTCAGCTCTTTTTATTGGAACTCAAGAACAAATATTAAGGTATAAGTGTAGCAGCAAACCTGTTTATTAAAGGAACACTTAGTAGTTTTGGCTTGTTTTTAGCACCCCCACCCCCCCATGATTTTTAATCTCTAATCAGCCACTCACAGATTAGACTCAGAATATGGATCGATACCGACCATTACAAATAATTTTCCATCCATGTCAACGAAAATTAGTTGTTTTCTGTACAAGAATTCTGATTAATTGCCATCCATCTGGTGTAGATAGCTTCCTGAGTGGCCTCTGGGTGTCAAACAAGCATTCATGTTCAAGATTGATGAGCTAACAGCTAGTTTGCACATTTTCTGTGCCTTTAAGTGTTTTTTTATAAACCTTCACACCATCGACTGTCATCTTAACCACCAGGACTTCGAGTTTATCGAGGGCTCAGATCAAGCAGCAGTTTCTGCTAAAATAACCCCCTGATGACTAGGGGTTTACAAAAGAGAATCTGCATGAATCACAGTTGTATTTAAGAGAATGGAGATGTTTTAAGATGGCGGTGACACACTGTGGTCCTAGATTCACTCGGACTAGCCGTTAGCTCATCAGTCCTGTAGGATGTTGTAGCTATTTCTCTAAACAAAGGCCATTCAGAGGGCTAAAGTCAGTTCAAAGACCTCTTTAATTTAATGGATATTTTACAGCTGTAAAAGGAGCTACAGCTCTAAAATGTGTCGCAATGATTTAAAGCAGCAATCCGGAGTTTTCCCCTTTCAGGAATTATGTATGATTTTTCAGAAATCCGTAAAAGTGATTGTCTTATCATGTAGTGTGATATAATGTAAGCAATACATTTTTTTGCTAAGCCCGCCCCCTGCCCTGTAGCCCTCCATGCAATAGGAGCGCTGACCAGAACTAACCAATAGCGTTGGACTACCGCTTACGTGCTTCAGATTTAAGGAAGAACCTCGGCTGATGCAGAGTTGATGAACTTTTCACGGACAAGTAAGTCTTTAAAATATAAATATATGAAAACACAACATGACATGAGAATAATACTTGTAAAACAACATGTTTTAGCTGTTTGTCGGCTACAGAAGCACATTCAGAAACATGAAACGTGCAGTCGCCATCTTAAAAGAACGAATCGACCGACTCTTAGTGTGATATGCTTCTCAGTCACTAGATGGTGCCATCAGATAAAAGAAATACTCCAGAGAGCTGCTTTAAAGAAGCTTAAAAGAACATGAAACTTTAACATATCGATCATATAAGATGGAAATTAGATCAACACGAACCTTCTGACTGCTTTAAAAGTCAAGCTGACGTGATGGAAGAGAAACAAGTCAGTAATGTTTAATTATCAGAATTGTTTTAACGACTGAAATCATTGTGCGTTAAAGCCTCTGGTGCCTCTGAAACGCCTAAAGAAACTCGGTGGAGTTTGTGTTTCTCTCCTCGTCTTCTAAATAAAAAGACGCCCGTTGTCTGTGTTCCATTTCAGAGTTTTCAATAACAGCTTTATGTCAGTAAATATGCGTTTACAGGCTTGTGAAATCATCATTCTAAAAAAATCTTCAATTACACAGCTGACAGAGCTCCGAGAAAGTGTTTTTATTTTTTATTTTTTTAGACGCGCTGCTAATCTGTGAATGTAGATAAAGGCTCATGCTTCATTTACTGTAATGAAGGCTCGTTTAAAAGAGAAAACGGCTCTAAAGGATGGAAATGTCGAAGCTTTAGTCCTTTTCTTTATTTAAGTGTAAATGTGTTATTAGAAAAGGTTTTGAATGTTTCTGATCTTTGATCATTTTTAGCTGCGTTTACGTCCTACATTGACAGATTTTAATGATAAATGTTAGCCTGGCAAGCCATCCTATATATGTGAATATATAGTCTGGCCACAAACCATTGGCGGCTCTCAGTCATGAGGCGGGATCTACGGTTGTCTTTCAAAATGTCAGCACGCAATTGGATAGCGCTAGGACCAATCAGAGTGACGAACAACGTGACGTAATCACGGCGACGGAAAAGCAGGAGGCTTTAATAGCGTCTAGCTTCAATGATTTCTGTCGTTTTTGTATGAAAAACATGTGAATATCAGGTGTACTGGGACATTGCACTACTTTGATAAAAATAAGAAGCCGCTAAGTATATCAGACAGACTTACGCACGTTGGAGTCTAAATCATCCAATGTTGATGACAAAGCCGTTTCAAACCAACGTGGTTCCTGCGTTGCCGCCATGTTGTTTGTGTTCACGGCCGCAGCGCTGACGTTATCGGCTACTCCCGCTCTGTGATTGGCCCAAAATGTAGAGCGCTGTGAGTGGCCCAACCAAAACTATAGCGAGCTGTGATTGGACAGCCACAGGCTGCGAGGGTTCCAATGAAGCGTGCCTAGACCGAACTCTGCAAAGCAAGAATTTGGTTCACTAGGCTAGATAAATGTGGCTTTAGAGCACAATAATAAATGTAACGCAAACATTTCTACCATACAAACTAGGGGTGTCGAATTATCGCATTAATTGAGATTAAAGTTTAGAAGTGTGTTAAACAATAAATTACTTTATAAAGCCAGTCTGCCACAATAATGTAATGAATTTAAATAAAAATACATCAAAATGAGGGCTTTTCTCAGCCATTAGTAGGTGAGATTAAAAGAGATTAATTAGATTAATTACAGGTCATAATTAATTAATCTAAAACAAATTAATCTCATGACAGCACTAATAAAAATCTTTACCTGAGTTAAACACAAATAAAGAACAAGACTTTTCCACTCGTGTGTTCCCTGGCGAGGAGATTAACGCTTCGTTTTCCAGTCTGGTGATCGTGTGATTTCTCACGTCTTCAGAGTAAACTCAGAAATCACTAAACATTATTGATTTTTCTTTTTTTCATTGTATTTCCTAAAAGATACATGATTCCTTCAAATAAAATGTTAAAAATAAAGAATATCTTCATATTAAAGAACACTTAGCTTATAGACATCCAGCATTTTCCTTTTAAGCCCCAGTTTCACTGAGGAGAGGCTGATAACCAGAGCTAAATGGATGCAGCAGACCAGAGATTTTAGATTTTACTTTTAGGAGAAATGGATTTAATTTCCAGGAGCTGCCGTGTATTTTTGGAGGCTGAGCTGGGAGGGCGTACGTGCATTTATGAATATGAATCCTGCATATTGTCGAGTAGATATCTCTAAAGCTGCTTTATTGAGACCAGCTCCAACATCTTTGTCAGCTGTTATTAGAGACTGGAGTCACAAATAGAATCAGATTCCTCAGAAATGAAGGAAATCATTAAACGAGCTTAATTATCCCGACAAGGTCAAGACTGAAGAGGATTCAGGAAATGCAGTAAATTAATGCTGTTTCTGTGCTGCAGTAGGAGTTGTGTTGCTCCAGTCTGAATGCTGATCATTCACTTGCATCGACACAGGAACCAGACCCAGAAAGCTGCTGTTCTGCTGCTTGAATTTATTTCTGGAACTGCAGTGAACGATGCAAAATTGAAGTTCTGTCTGGTTCTTTGTGTTTTAGATGTTTTGAACTTGCCTAATTTGAATGGGCCATGTGCCACAGACCCCCGGTTTGACACTTCCTGACTTTTTAGCTAGCTGAATCATTTCTGGGTCACAGTAACGTTGGCGTTCTCCACGGCATTAGTACGCTACCACTGCAGAACCTGCCAAGGACAAGTATCAACAACGTACACGGGATAATCGAGGCCACAGCTAAGATGCCACAATCACAAACAAATAGCTATAAAGATAAGTGGACAAGCTTCTGCTTTGGGTTGCTAAATGATACGTGCTAGCTCTTCAATGAAGAAGCAACTAACTCTCATATCATTGATAACGTTGCTTTAACACTGTGCTAACTTTCGCTAGCAAAGAGCTAGCATGTATCATCATTTATCAACCCAAAGCAGAAGCTTGTTAAGTCACAAAATTAAGATATTTTCCTTCAGTTTGACCTGTCATCCACATGAAAGTGATGACATCAAAAACGATTCTTTGGAAAACTCCAACCAAAGTGGTGATTTGTGAATTCTCCGTTGTCGGCTTTTGCTGTTGGACATAAATAACCGGGGGTTTAGGTTTTGTAACGTCACAGCTCCAACGGAAGAATAACCAGGAAGAGCGTAGCGTTCCCAATTGGCCTCCGTTTCTGCCCGCCCTCCAGAACCATGGCAATGACAAGGATGCCCCAGTCGGTGACATCGTAACGTCTGGACTAATTAACGTTTCTTTCTGCGGAGGAGCTTAAAAACGCCTCAAGACTGAGCTTATGGGAGCTACTCTCTGGGTTTTTTGTGAACTTTGTTTGTGTTGTAGCTATATTTTGTTAAGCTGTAATTTTGAGAGGCTTGAGTAGTTTGACCCGTATTGATTTAGGATTGATCTGGTTAAGTTCCTGTTGTATTTGAAAAGTTAACTTCTTCCTTTTGTTATTATGACTCTACGTAAAATAAAACAGGCGAAAGACAACATTAAAGGAAAAGTTCGCTTTTTTAGACATTAAGTTTTATGTGTTCCTTCGCCCACCCAGTGCTCTGTAAACTTTGACCCATTTCACACACACCCCCCTGCTCAGAGATTCTCAGGGGAGAAGTGATTCATAAACGTAGTTCTGGCTAGTTTCGGGGGCGCTTTATCTGCGCCGTTTAGCCTCACAAAAGGATTAGCCTCTGAAAGCATGGCTAATTTACATCTCACAAACAAAGAGAAAAAATTTACAACGTCACCTTACAACGGGACTATTTTTTGTCATTCGTATCCCTGCGCCGGTCCCCGCAGATATTAAACAGCGCTTCGTATGTCAGCTGTTTCACTGCCGAATGCCGAAAACATGTCAGACTCCGTCTCATCTGATGACGAATTTCATTTTAACACTATATCAGATGAAGAAGAAACTTATTTTACTACTAGGATATCTTTATGAGCCAGAGTACACGGATGAAGAATTGCATTTGCTACACAAAACACACACATCAACACAGATTGTTGACAAAGCTACTGCAGTCTATGATCAACCATCGGTGTAAAGATGATTGCATAAATAATGCTCTAAAATGCGAAGATGATTGCATGAATACGGCAGACATAGCGGAATAAATAATTTTTTAAAAACAAAACTTACCCAGATTTCTGGTACGGCCGAACTCTTCAAAAACAGTCTTTCACTTTTCCCGAACTTTTTCCTGATGTAATCATCCTCTTTGAAGTGTGCACTGCACAAACGAAAGGTTTTGACTCGTTCCAGCCGAGTATCCTTGGAGTAGCCGATTGCTAAAAGCCANTGATGCCTTAGAGAAACGTCCTTAGCAGGAAAAGTGTCAAACCGAAAAGGTGATCCTGTAACATCCTTATTGTTACAACCCGGGAACCTGCAGGTACGCACCATGGCTCGATATATTTAAGAAAAACTACTTTTAAGTGACTTTAGAAGTTGTTGTTTCACCCATACAGCCAGGATTAGCAGCCAGACACGAGCCCGTTCTAGCTGCTGCGGTGACCGGCGCAGGGATACGAATGACAAAAAATAGTCCCGTTGTAATGTGACGTTGTAATTTTTTTCTCTTTGTTTGTGAGATGCAAATTAGCCATGCTTTCAGAGGCTAATCCTTTTGTGAGGCTAAACGGCGCAGATAAAGTGCCCCCGAAACTAGCCAGAACTACGTTTATGAATCACTTCTCCCCTGAAAATCTCTGAGCAGGGGGGTGTGTGTGAAATGGGTCAAAGTTTACAGAGCACTGGGTGGGTGAAGGAACACATAAAACTTAATGTCTAAAAAAGCGAACTTTTCCTTTAAGGACGGTTATTGCCCACCACCAAGTTATTCCACATCAAAGGAATGTTTTTGGGCAAAGACATCAGCGATTTGGGGAATTACTGCCACCTACAGGCTTGGCATGCCTATGAATGTGCTTCACAATGCACTGGATTAGTTTGCTGAAAATGAGGTGGTTGTGGACCCAAGTCTTCTTTCCAAGACAGGCGAGGGAGGATGTTCGGTTTTACATAAACCCGTGTACGTAGCCTATGTGAGGAGTCTTCAGCAGCAAATCAACCAAAGACACGGTCATTTTAGGAGAAAATAAGATCATGTTAAACGGTTTTATAACACAGATGGTATCTTACGGTATTCATTCTCTTTGACCTTGTTGCATTAATTCTTCCAGCGTCTTTGTTGATGGCTCTGTTGCCATCAAGAGTGAGTACGGTGTTTTTACTCCAAAGCCTCCATTGAAAGTGTTCACTCTGAAGACGTAAGGAGCTCGGGGTGACTTCTGTCCTTCTTTTGGGCTTTTTGGTGAATCACACGTCTTGCTCGAGTGTGTGGGGAGCTGAGAGCTCTCATTATCTGAATCTTCTCCTCAGGCTACTGCCCTCTGTGAAGACACGTCCTCCTTAAACATCTCCTCCATTCTCTCTCATCTTTTTTCTCTCCTGCTCTTTTTTCCTCCTGCAGTCAGTGAAGGTCAAATTAATTCTGTTTTATCATTTTATGCCAGTAAGATCCCCCCTTCGAGACCCCGTCTTCGGCTCAGTGCCTGAAAGATGTGATAAAGGTTAAGACAAAGTGAAATAGCTGTGTCTGACAAAGTGAATAATGTGATTTCCTTAGTCCTACTGCAGGTGAGAGGTAAGATCACACTAAAAGTCAATCATAGTACCTGTGTTGTTGGTTCTTTTGGGTGGTATGAATGTGGGTGGCTTAGGTGAGTCCAAATTAAAGATTATTACAGGCTTAGACGCTCAGAAAATGTTATTTGTGAGTCAACGGTTTGACTGCTCAGACAGCAACGTTCCTTACTCTTCTTTCATGGTTCCGATGCTAATGACGTGGTAGCGTTGGGAACAGTTTTCACTTTTTTATTACAACTAAAGGGGGTTTAATATTAAACTGACATGTAGGGTATTGTTGCCCACCTATAGAGGTTTGTGATTGGGTTCTAATATATTTGGACCCTATTTGTGTTTATAGATGAAACACAAGTGTTTGTCGTTGCTACACATGACGTAACTAACCCTGACTTGAACAAAAGGTTCATAGCATTTCCATAACATTACAGAATCAAAGTGTCATTTAAGGTTGCCCATATAGATCCCATATGGGGCCCACCTGTGTGTGTTGACTGGGAAATGTCATAATAGACCCCCTTGGAACTTCTGGGTAATTGTACCGGACCTTATGAGGGCAATGGTGGCAGAGGAGTTAAGTGGCCACCTTGCAATTAGAAGGTCGCAGGTTCGCGTCCCGCTCAGTCTGTCGCTGTTGTTGTGTCCTTGGGCAAGACACTTAACCCACATCGCCTGCTGGTGGTGGTCGGAGGGACCGGTGGTGCCTGTGCTCGACAGCTTCGCCTCCGTCAGTGCGCCCCAGGACAGCTGTAGCTACGATGTAGCTCATCCCCACCAGCGTGTGAATGGGTGGATGACTGATTGTGTTGTGAATTCAATTCAATTCAATTCAATTCAGTTTATTTATATAGCGCCAGATCACGACAAGAGTCGTCTCAAGGCACTTCACAAAGTAAACATTCCAATACAGTTCAGTTCATAAGCCAATCAGTAAAAAAGTTTCCTATATAAGGGACCCAGCAGATTGCATCAAGACACTGACTAGTGTCATTGTGTTGGTACAATCCTCATACTAAGCAAGCATTTAGCGACAGTGGGAAGGAAAACTCCCTTTTAACAGGAAGAAACCTCCAGAGGATCCTGGCTCAGTATGAGCAGCCATCCGCTACGGCTCACTGGGGGTTGAGAAGACAGAGCAGGCACAGGCACACCCCGCACCCACACACACACACACACACACACACACACACACACACACACACACACACACACAC
>SSNS01000031.1:183975-219301 GCA_006937985.1 Aphyosemion australe | reverse complement strand
TAATTGGTTGGGGACTGATTAATAAATCTGAATGAAAGATGGTTGCTACTCCTCCTCCTCGTCCTGTACTACGAGCAATATGATGATTTAAATAATTAGAAGGAGTCGACTCATTTAAACTAACATAGTCCTCTTGCTGCAGCCAGGATTCTGTGAGACAAAACAGAGAAATCTGATTATCACAAATCAAATCATTAACTAATAAAGTCTTTGAAGAGATAGATCTAATGTTCAATAAACCACATTTAATTGTTCTAGTTTTCTGTTCAGTAGAGTTTGTTTTTATTTTTATGAGATTATCATGATTTGCTCTATTAAGCCTGATCTTTAATCTGTTTGATTCTGGCCGTGGGCA
Organism: Aphyosemion australe; assembly: GCA_006937985.1. NCBI lineage: Eukaryota > Metazoa > Chordata > Actinopteri > Cyprinodontiformes > Nothobranchiidae > Aphyosemion > Aphyosemion australe. The sequence goes on along the minus strand of SSNS01000031.1, from coordinate 218,946 downwards.
GGACACTGTCTGGATGGGGGAGTGGGTGGGTAACAGTACAGAAGCTGCAGAGGGGAGGGTTAAACTACCACTCTGCTTCCTGGTCTGGACCCTGGGTTGTCAGGGAGGACTAATAAAATTGGCCATATTCCTAGAAAGAAGAGCTGCACCATCCAAAGTGGGATGGATGCCGTCTCTTCGGATCAGACCAGGTTTTCCCCAAAAAGTTTTCCAATTATCAATGTAGCCCACGTTGTTTTCGGGACACCACCTAGACAACCAGCGGTTGAAGGACAGCATGCGGCTAAACATGTCGTCACTGGTCCGGTCAGGCAGGGGGCCAGAGAAAATTACGGAGTCCGACATTGTTTTGGCAAACTTACACACCGAAGCAACATTAATTTTAGTGACCTCCGATTGGCGTAACCGGGTGTCATTACCGCCAGCGTGAATAACAATCTTACTGTATTTACGCTTATCCTTAGCCAGCAGTTTCAGGTAGGATTTAATGTCGCCCGCTCTGGCCCCTGGCAAACATTTGACTATGGTTGCTGGAGTCTCTAATGCCACGTTTCTGACTATGGAGCTACCTATAACCAGAGTCGGCTTCTCAGTGGGTGCGTCACCGAGTGGGGAAAATCTGTTTGAAACGTGGACGGGTTGGTGGTGTCCCACGGGCTGGGTTCTATGCTTCTTACGTACAGTCACCCAGCCGGCCTGAGGTCCCGGCTGCTCGGGTTCTACTGGAGGACCGCTACGGGGTGGTTCTGATCTAGTTAGCCCCGCGCTAGCTAAGTAGCTACGGCTATCTACAGGTTTTTCAACAGCGCGGAGCCGGGCCTCCAATTCCGACACCCTCGCCTCCAAAGCTACAAAAATGCTACATTTATTACACGTACCATTATCACTAAAGGAGGCAGAGGAGTAACTAAACATCTGACACACAGAGCAAGAGATAGGAGACGGAGAGGGAGAGACAGAAGTAGCCATAGCCGCGCCGAGGCTAAGCTAACTAGGCAAACAACCTTTCACACCAAATAAAACTGCGTGCGAACTCAAAGGGTTCCCTAAACGCTAGGTGCAACAGGAAATGTGTGTTTTCGCGTGCTTATGTACTACAAGAACTCAAAAATGTCTCAGTACAGAGAAATCAAACCAATTTTAGCAAGCCACAAACACCGAACAGCTACACTGAGTGCAAACACTGAAACAGGAAGTGACGTAATGCCTTACCGCAGGTTCAGCCAATCACAAATCAAGCGCCTTGGGGGGGTTGTAGAACCCTAAGAAGGCACTATACAAATACAGGCCATTTACCATTTCACTTACGGCATGCGCGTGTCTCTATTTAACCAAAAAGGACAACTTTCTGGGCCATTTCAGGGACAACGTGAGCACCTGCCTTAGGGTGTGTACTCAGAAAAGGCCTGGTAGGGTCGCTGGGCAGGACTTTATGCTGAATGGTTGTAACTTAGTGGGAAATGATATCAGCAGATGTTTTCAAACAACTGGCATTTGTAAAACTGGAAGGGTTGTAGCCTAGATCAGACCAAGCAATGCTGATGAAGGTGGAACCATGTCATGGACTATGCTACCATCACGCTCTCCCTAGGACTTAGATATGCTGTAACCCAAACAATATCACACTAACCAAAGACACAAAGCTATTTTGAAACCATCATGGGTTATGGTGAGTCCACAGAGTTCCTAATACACTCCTGAAGACTTTGTCTGGACCTTCTGGTTTTTATTTCATTGTGAGATCTTCGCCTGGCGTGAAGGGCTTCCTTTATGAGGACATAAAGTAACGGTTCAGTGGCGCCAGCACATTTCTGTTGTATTTTGAAATACTAAAAGAAAGTTATTGAAACACATTTTTTTTAAACCCCTAAGCTATAATTCTTCTTGACATGCGGGGGAATCGGCCCTCTCAGGGCCCCCAATTACACGCTTTCACTTTTCACCTCAGCTTCACGCCGGACTGCCAGTCAGACATTATTTTATTATTCAGGGAAAAACAGCAGAGCGCTATCAAGGTTAGGAACAGAGCATTTCATCTAGTTGTATCCAGGGAGAAACGGGGCAATGCACAAACACAACAAACTTACTCCCACCTCCAACTCTTACTCTCAAGGACACGTAGGGGGGTGCAGCCAGGCGTGAATGAAATATAGAAAAATACTGGAATTCAAAGCAAAAGGAAGAGATTGATGAAGAGAGTACCTGAGAAAGATGAGAAAAAGATCAGGAGGAAGATGAAATGGTGAAAGAGTGCATGAGGTGATGCTGAAAGCACAGAATAAGCATAAGTGTCTGCCTGCCTGCCTGTCTGTCTGACTGAGCATCCTGGCCTCTGACCCATGACAGAAGAACACAGATTGCTTTGACAGGTCCACCGACATCACATGAGATGTTCTGGTCCTGTCTCCAGAGTCTCCTGAGAGTCCTCTGCTGCCAAATGTCCAGCGGGGCTAGACGCGTTTCTGCTGCTTGTGGTCTTATGATGTGACTGCTGTTCAGGAAAATCCCCAAAACGGCCTATTTAATGTAAAGAGATGATTTAGCATCACAAAAGTCTCAGAAGAGTCTGGAAGGAGTTTGTTCATCTTGTTGGAAATTTGTTAAATATAGCATTTCTTGAATCCCAAACCCTCAAGTTCTTTCCAAAGGCTTCTTTAAACCAGAAGTGCTGGGTAAGGTTTCACAGCGCAGATTCATTAGTTTATAGCAAAATGAGAACCCATTAAGAAGTCATGGTATCGGTGGCCCGGCACCGCCGCTGGTTCCACTCAGTCTGCTGCAGTCTCCATCCTCCCTGACCGCCTCCGGACATCCAGGAGCCCAGACGACGTGGACGGACCAGAATCCTGAGCACACGCCTTCAGCTTCCCAGCATTCGCTCATGATCTGACGAACCCTCGGATCAATAGCCAGAGAGGACACTTACTTTACTCCAAGGCAATCCATTACCCCATAAACATGCCCCAGCGCTGGCTCCAGACTTATTCTGTGTAATGGAGACGAATGGGAAAAATGGCACTCAAGAAGTTGTTTTTGCCCGCTGTTTGTCAGGGCAGGCGCTGTGCTTCGTTGAGCTGGTGGTGCAGTGAGCCCATCAGTTAATGCGTGATCAGGACAGACATGATAATGTGCTAATGTGGTGCTCCACCGTGGTTCTTTAATTGATATAAGTTATTAATAGGGTCGTCCTGAAAGTCGCCAGCGTGCGTAATGAGAAGGAAAACAATTCCTGACATTAAATTTTGGATTTTAAATGGCTGATTGTATTAATGAGTCCATTAGTAGTTGCTTGACTATAAAAGCCCCATTAATCCATTCACCTGTGCGTGGACTTAATGCTACGTGGGTAATAACTTTTCCATGTTTCATTTGAAAGACTCTGCATTTGTGATTGTGAGAAACACCTTTAATGCTATAATCATTAGAGGATCCGGGTCTATTTAAGTGAGCCACAAGTAGAAAGTGCCAGCTGAGCTGGAATAAAGAGCGTATTTATTCACTGAATGATCTTTTGAGTGTACACAGTTCCATATATGCATAAAGATGAGCATTAAGGGAAGTGAACAAAAGGTGTTGACTGAAAAGGGAGAGGGACACCAAGGACGGTTTGAATGAAATGGGGTGAAACGAGCAGCTGCATAAAAGGAAATGATGTATGCTGTGCCAGTGCAGGATCATGGTTTGTGTATCCAGGATTGGATGGAGACGGCACACCTGATCATCAATTATTATTGTAGCATCTCAGTTTGGGGCAGACATGATGGATGGGAAGCTGCTAATGACTTTGGGTTGAAATTGTAATCACCACAGAAGTGACACAAAGGTGGCGTTGGTAATTGGGCGTTGTCTAAAAGGGCATAATCATTTATTTTACTTATTACAAAAAGGTTTACCTTGCTTGCAGCAAAATAAGAACTTAAAGGCAGGCTTTGAATTACGGGGGAGCTAAGGGGAGCCCAGCTCCCCCAAAAGCCCTCAACTGACACACCAATGGGGAGCCCATTTATTTATATGGGCTCTCAGTCAGTGCGTTTACATGTGCATCAGAAAACCAACGTATTGCCCTAAAAAGACTTACGTCATTTTTTTTAAATGCATGTAAACGCGTTAGTCTGGCTGAAGGTGAACTGGTTCTAATCGGGCTGAAGCGTCCAGATAATACGATAGCAATGCTCGCGTTCTGGAAGTGACGAGTATCACTCGTCTGATAATATAATCGCCACAAAGTAACACGCGTAACACCATCAAACAGTACAGTACGTACTAAATAAGTTGTGCTGCCGCGTTGTTGTCCATCCCTTCAGCCATTATGCATATCCTGTTTTAACTCCGTCTGCTTCACTCCTGCCAGCGTTTGTTTACTATTTGTTTTGCTACAAGCTAATCGGAAAAATGCCGACATGAAAGGGCGCATGTTGCCACCTACTGTACCGGAGTAGAACGAACGTCATGTGAGTTCGGTTTTCTAATGAGCATGTAAACTAGGATAAAGACTCCTAGCTTATTACTATAAGATTGACCTGAATCAACTTAGATGTTGATACTGCGCATGTAACCGTTACTTGTACTTCTTTCAATCGTACCGCGTGTACCTGCACTTTTTTCGGACATTAAACAGTCACAGGCTGATCACTTATGAATGAGAGAAGGCTCCGTGACGCCGCCTCCCCGGGAAGGCTCCGTGACGCCGCCTCCACTTACCGGCAAAGTGGCCACACTTTTTTATAAGGAAGTTTGCCGCATTTATGATTTCAACTTTTTTTTTTACGGAAAATATAGAACTCCATGTAGATACTAAAATAAGTGAGTAAAGTTGGATGTTTTTAACATATGGTTCAAGGGTCCATGCATTATTTTTAGTTAATTTTCATTTTAATATAAGTTAATTTTATCAGCACTAATAATCAGTGCCTGCCATCTCCTTAAAATGTGAACTTTGGATATTTTTTCCCAACTCAACCAGAAATCATGTTCAATAATTGAGACTTTTGACCAACACAATAGTTATTTACATGAAAATCTCGGGTTGTTTACAAGCATAAATACTACCAGCAGCAGACAAATGCATCTCATGGCAAACTGACGGCAGTGTAAAAGTCTGGAACATAACATTTGCAAGCTGCTGGGAAGTTTTGAAAATTGGAGCCATTTCAAGACGATACTTGTTGGTTTTGACTGCTTTCAGACTAGCCATTAGCTCATCAGTGCTGTAGACTCTTTTTCTGACCTGAGGCTGTTTGGAAGCTACCTGCAATGAAAAATATAGTCATTTTTTAACTTTTGCACAGCCATGTAAAATAACTAAAAATGCCCAATTTCTGTTTTAGATAGTTTGAATAAAAAACTAAATATGCATTTTTCTTGGAGCCAGATCAGGGTGTACAGAACAAAAACACCCAAAACAAAAAAAAGGCTAGTAAAATAAAAATTCTGAAGTTTAGTATTAAAACACTGATCCACCCACCTCTATCAGCTGGAATTGGTGCCATTAGTCTTTGTATGCTTGATTGCCTGTCTAAATGTCAGCTTGTCTCATTTTAATGATTTGGAAAAATTTTAGTAATTAAACATTACCTTCTGTGTTGTCAGTTGTTAAATTTCTTTGCAAAAATCAGTTACATATAAAAAATTTTATTTTTTTAAACCAAAAGTGAAAGGTCTGAGTAATCATGTTGCAGGTTTAATCTGTGCTGCAGGAATCCTGCTGTGTGGGTCCTGATGGACACAATTAGACATGATGGAGAAATAACACGGTGTCCTGAATGGATCTACATTCTCTAATGACCCTGGTAGAAAATCAGACTGAATGTTCAGCTCATAACAAATTAAATTAAGAAATGGAGATAGACTCTAAACGAGTAGAAACACTTATTCTGTCTGTATTGAGTGGTTAAACCTCATATTGTAGTAATATAGCAGAATATTATGGGATGTCATTAATGTAGAAGAATGACACTTAGATCATAACTGGAGTCACAGCTGTACAAATTCTTTTCACAATGTAATCGCTAAGGGTCCTAATTTGTTTGCAGCATTTTATTTAGTTTGTGCCACCTGTCTGGTACCCAGACGGCATCTCAACAAGATACGACTGTTGGCGACTTTTATGAGGGAGTTTCCAGAAGTTGTTCATCAGGGTTTGTAATTTCTTGGTGTTATTCTCGCTGTCTCATGCCTCCATTTTAATACATTACAAATTTAACCCGATAAAGTTTAACTCAAAATGGTTTTCTTGGATGTCTCAATTAACCTACCCTCAAATCAAAAAGAGTGAGAAATGTGTGATACCCTAGCCATTGTCTTACATTAGCATTGGGTTTTGGCTAGCCATTGTCTTACATTAGCATTGGGTTTTGGCTAGCCATTGTCTTACATTAGCATTGTATTTTGGCTAGCCATTGTCTTACATTAGCATTGGGTTTTGGCTAGCCATTGTCTTACATTAGCATTGGGTTTTGGCTAGCCATTGTCTTACATTAGCATTGAGTTTTGGCTAGCCATTTGTCTTACATTAGCATTGGGTTAGCCTTTTGTTTTACACTAGCTTTGGTTGAGAGCTATTGCTCCATGTTGAAATAGTGGGACAGTGAGAGGGATATTGTTAGCAGCGCTCCTTTGACGCCATCTTTAACTACAGCTAAAAAACTACAGAGTTGCGCGATAAGTCGTCATTTCCGCCTTTTTTCCTGATTGGTTATTTTTGAGCTGGCTAGTCCCGCCCCTCATGGTGCAACCTTTTTAGACAGTTACAACTGTTTCTAGACATTTTGGAAACTCCCATGCAAATGCCATTGGCAATCTGTTGCAGCCCAGTTTGTTTAAATGTTGGTTCTTTCATGTGTGTAAGATGATTTAGGATTCTGTTATTACTCATAATTAACGGAGCTGCGCTTTTTATTCACAACACCAGCAAAACACCTCCAGCTTCAAAGGCGTTTTATTTTTTTAATGAATTACTTAATAAATATTTTGAGGCAGCAGTTGCCTAAAGGATGAAATATTCATGAGTTTTCCATTTTTTTCTCCTCACTGATGATTGAAATTGCAGCGGTGTGATGTCTTCTGGTCTTCTGGTCAGCAGGTGAGAGTTCTCCTGCAGAACTTGGCCTCAATTACAGATTTAGCTCATTCACAGAGGGGAGCTGTTAGAGTCGGGGTCCAAAGTCTTCAGGTAGAAGTTTCAAATCAGAACCAATTTGTCAAATTATCAAAAGATTATTGAACCGTTTGCTGAAGGGCCCAATCTATCCCTCGTATGTCGGCTGTGAATGTTGAGCAGATCTTCTCAGAGTTAGTTTTGTATTTACATATCAGTGCCTTTCGTTTAAAATTCTGCTTTTTCCTTTTTTCTTCCATTTCTTTTAATTATAACACAAATTTTCCCTTTTTGTTTTTATGAAAGCTTCTCTCTGTACACCTTTCATGTTTCTTGTCTGAAGCTGGCCACCAGTCCTTTGCTCCTGACGGTCACTTTGCTTCTGGGCTTGTCTGGCTTTTGATTACGGTCCGTACTGACCCCAGGACAGCCTGGCCTGGCCTCGCTGCTGCATCTGTCTGCCAGCTGCTACCTGCTGCAGCGGCTAATGAGGGACGTTTCCTGCTGCTAGCTGACTCCTTGATTTATTGTTCCACCGAGTTCATACCCGCAGCTGTATTCCTGTATACCAGTAAACACTAAATAATGAAGTTTACTCTTCAGCTGATGAACCTCTCCTTTGGTCTTTTTGCTGACAAACATGTTGATTCTAAACAGCAGCATGAGCCCAGCAGTGATGTTGTTCTGGATGTATAATTATCTGATGTGGAAAAGTGTTTTACCTCGGAACAAATAACACGTTCTGTAAATAAACACGCTGGCAGTTCAGCAGAATTCGACATAGCAGAGAGATTCACAGATGGTTTCATGAACCCCAGTGGAACGTGATAAATCAGGAGGCGGGCCGTTCTGTGGTCCTGAAGTAGGAAACAAAATAAGAAAAGTGCGAAAACTGAATAAAGAAAAACTTGCATTTCAGGGCAGTGTTTTGTTTCTGTATGACGGCGTATTAGGGACGGAAACAGAGGATGTGTCCACATTTGAAGGACCAGGCCCTGGCGGACCACGTAGGTTGGGTCCTTAATTGACCGATTAGACAGGAAATGAGCAGCTGTGAAATTGGTCGGTTAAGTCTTCAGATTTTCGGCGTTTGTTCTGTTGCTATGCAACTCTGATGGTGCAAAAAAGAAGCTAGTGAAAATGTTGCTTGAAATTTTGCTGAGCTTCTTTTTTCTTATCCTCAAGGAGCTACAATAGTTGTACCGCCATACGAGCTTGTTTAACATAAATGATTTTTGACAATAACGTATATCTAAAAAGTCTGAAAATGACAAAAGCCAAACAACACAATCACTTTAAGCCTTTATTCTTTGTACCATCAGATATTAATATACTTGGATTTATCATTTTTATCCTCACTTGCTCATTCCGCCATTATTACAATAACATCCCAATTCTGCCTGCAATGAATCTTGGTTTAAGTTGAGCCCTGAAACATACGCTAGAGCTATCCTTTAAATTCGGGGAAAACAAGAATACATTTGTGAGCCTTCATCTCTTAGCCGTTATGTAATCAGACTTTAAATGCAGCCTGTGAAGGATGTAGCCCCTGAATTTGAACACTGCCACAACATTAAGGTTTGAGTCGGATTGTTTGAATCCAAGTACAATTGACAAAATTCAATATGAAGATAGAGTCAAAATCAAGTTCAAATGTTCAGATTAAAGCAAGAAAATGCTCAAAATATTTAAATGATGGTATTTCATACTAGCCTAGAAACCTAGAGCAACCGTGGCAATAGCAAGAAGACTTTGCTCTGTAGGTTGGTCTAGCCATGCTCCATTGTAGCCTCAGCAGGTCTACCATTGGCCCGAACAGTTTTGTGTCTGGCCAATCACAACGCTCTATGTTAATGCTAGAGCTGCGACAGAGATAAACAAAGATAGAAATGGTATCAACTTTGGACTGTTTAGAGTATTTCTCAATTTCAAGGATCCTCGCCTTGATGCCATGGTCCCGCACCGGTTACCTAGGACAGTGTTCCCCAACCCTGGTCCTCAGGGCACACTGTCCTGCATGTTTTCCATGTTGCCCTTTCAAACACCAGTGTTTCCCTGCTGCCACATGCCTGACTTAAATGAACGAGTAAATGGTAAATGGTAAATGGCCTGTATTTGTATAGCGCCTTCTTAGTGTTCTACAACCCCCCAAGGCGCTTCACAACACAATCAGTCATCCACCCATTCACACACACATTCATACGCTGGTGGGGATGAGCTACGATGTAGCTACAGCTGCCCTGGGGCGCACTGACAGAGGCGAGGCTGCCGAGCACTGGCGCCACCAGTCCCTCCGACCACCACCAGCAGGCAAGGCGGGTTAAGTGTCTTGCCCAAGGACACACAGCAGCATTCTCTGGCCAGAGCCGGGATCGAACCTGCAACCTTCCGATTACTGGACAACCCGCTCTACCTCCTGAGCTACTGCTGCCCAGTGATTAACAGGCATCTGCAGCATGTGATGTCCTCCTGAGGAGGCAATCTAAATCAGGTGTGGTGAAGCAGAGACATGAAAACTTGCAGGACAGTGTGCCCTGAGGACCAGGGTTCGGAAACACTGGCCTAGGAGATACGTCATCAGGAACCGCCAAGGCGTGTTCCAATCGGTTCCAATGTTCATGTGCTACCGAGGCATCTGTCCTCCGTTTGCCTGCCGTTTAGCTAACTGACCAAGGATACACGAGAGGTGCCTTGTTGCCTTCTCTTGGTCAAAACCTTCCCAGAATGCAGCGCGGTATTTTCAAACAGATGTGATCAGGAGCCGGCAGCAGCTACTTTGGGGGCAAATTTCCAGTTTAAATGTAAGTCAACTAATTGTAGCTATCGAGCTTATAGCTAAAATGTTTTTTAGATCCAAAGCAGTTATCTATGGTTGGTTAGTTGCTTAGTAGTTGCTGCTTTGGTGGCTAGCAGGTACTAACTCACTTCTCCCTGGCCCTGCCTCCCACATGCCTCCATCTAAAAGGCTAGGTTATCCTGAGTTATCTCTGTAGTTATGCTGCTATAGGCTTAGACTGCTGGAGGACATACTGACCACTTTCCATACTCTGCTACTCTCTTCTACCACCACTCTCTAATTGCATTATTTCCTGTTATTTCAGCTGTTAACTTTATTTTCTCTCTAAGTGTTTTTCTCCCCAGAAGAAGCTACACTGGCGTTCTGCTGAGCTGTGGTGGCCTCGTGGAGGGGGCCATCGGCTGGCACGCTGCTGCCAACCACCTAACATTCTCCCTTTCCTGATATTACATCTTACTTTCTTTAACATAGAATGTGCTACTATTAGTTCACCTATTGAATTAATTATAGATTCACTCAGATAAAGACAATAAAGTTTCTCTTACTCTTACTAAATAGAACTTCTACTAAGAAATCACAGTGTAGCCATAGAAACACTACTTGATATATGTGGTGTGTGTGTGTGTGTGTGTGTGTGTGTGTGTGTGTGTGTGTGTGTGTGTGTGGGTGCGGGGTGTGCCTGTGCCTGCTCTGTCTTCTCAACCCCCAGTGAGCCGTAGCGGATGGCTGCTCATACTGAGCCAGGATCCTCTGGAGGTTTCTTCCTGTTAAAAGGGAGTTTTCCTTCCCACTGTCGCTAAATGCTTGCTTAGTATGAGGATTGTACCAACACAATGACACTAGTCAGTGTCTTGATGCAATCTGCTGGGTCCCTTATATAGGAAACTTTTTTACTGATTGGCTTATGAACTGAACTGTATTGGAATGTTTACTTTGTGAAGTGCCTTGAGACGACTTTTGTCGTGATCTGGCGCTATATAAATAAACTGAATTGAATTGAATTGAACTTACACATTTGATTTCACCAATATATAAACAGAGGGCGGGCTCTGGGCAGCCGCGATCACGTGGGGCAAGTCTGTTTCATTTAACGGTTTTCTTTGACCAAGAAAGGACAGTGTCCTCGTAAGCAAGGCGCCTTGACATTGAGAAACACCCTTAGACTTGTGCTTTTCTTTGAGACGTGAGCAGATGGACGTACTTAAGTCTTTTATTTTCATAAAGGATGTATTTGCTTTTTCTTCTACGGTGTTTTTTTGACAAATGTTTGTTCATTTTCTTTGTAACTAGTTGTTCTGTCAGGTTTTCAGGAATCTGGATGCTTTTGGTTTTGTGTTTTTACCTGGACTGATGGGTCGTTCAGCACAGTCGATCATTTTCTTTGTCTTATCTGTTGAACTCAAAACGTCAGCGGTACCTGTGTCACACGCATTAATACACTGCTGTCAATCAAAACACCTTTTCATTAAATCCACTGACTTCAGGTGTCAAACCAGCGGACTGTGACATTGTCACTTCAGCAGATACAAAGAAGATAGATGCGCTCTACCAGAATAGAGTGATACTCTTTTGTTCTGTTTCTTTACACTTGTGTTTCCCTCTCTGCAGATTTATAAAGTTTTTCCTGGAGTGTTTCAGCTTTTTTAAAACATACGAGCAAAGATGCACGGAAGAAAACAAGTTGTGCAGATTTTAACATTTATTTGATAAAATGCATAATTTATTTATTCTATTCCCAGTCCCAAATATGAAAAAGTTTCTCGCTGTCGGGCTTCATATGTCATAACTCTTGTTTCCAGATTCAGTGTTACTCATTAGAAAAGTGTGATATGACTTTTTTTTATATTGTCTGGTTATATCTCTCATAGTGTTACAATCAGTCTAGAATGATTTGTCACATTTTCTATCAAACCGTTTCGTGCATATTTATAACCTTAAATTCTTAGATTAGAACATTTCTGATTAAACTGTTTCATAAAGAAGTTTAAAAAAGAACAAAAGTTTTTATCATTACAGATTCAAGAGGTCTTATCTAAAGTTTTGTTTTTGTGAAATGGGCAGACTAGCTTATCAGTTCTGAGATCTGGACGCAGCAGCCTGCAAACTTTCCAGATGAAGACCCAATTCATCCAAAGATGTGCCATCAGAGCACACAGAGGAAAAGCCGATGTTAGATTTCCACGATTTTTATCTTTTTGGATCACAGATTCTCTTCATTTGGCTCTGCTTCTGCTCGTTCTTGCTTGAGGTGCCTCCACAGCACCAGTTTTTAGTTCCAAGAGATTATCTGAAGTGAACTTTTTGGAGAGGTTTAAGTCTTTTTCTCCTCCTCTTCACTTCCGATGGCTGCTGCGATAACATGAAAGGTTGTGGTGGGATTAAATATTCAGTGTCCTTTACTACTTTAAATCAACTTTAGTTTACCTTTTGAATGTTTTAAAATAAAACTGATTTAAAGCAGATTATACTTTCGTATTGGTCATAGCACAAACAAGTTGTGATCCCAATATGGTGGCACTTTAGATGTGCCACACTCACTGTAGTTCCCCTCCAAAACAGTAGGGGGCACTGGTAGGTAAATAGGTTTGTAGTAGTTTTTTGAATTTCTGAAGTGGGTCAGAAGTACGAACGTGTTGGGAGAGGAAGTTGGAATTAGATTTGCTGATAAATAGGAAGTCATTGAAGGTTTTTAGGACTGGAGGTATGTGATCTCTAGTGCTGAGTGAGAAGCTGGTCAGCTGAATTTTGAAAATGCTGTAGTTTATTTTTTTATATGTGTGGAAGGAAGAGCGTACGGGAGGCTTTTGCAGTAATCTATTCTAGAGAAGATGAAGGCATGTATGAGGTTTTCTGCAGCATTAGAGGGCAGATTGGGCAATATTTCAGAGGTGAAAGAAGGTTTTTTTAGTGATATGACGGATGTGTGCTTGGAAAGAGAGTAGGGTCAAATATGACTCCCAGATATCTGATCTGAGGGGATTTAGTGAAGGTTTGACCATCAGTGCTGAGCGTGAAGTCTTTGCAGCAGGGCAGGAGGGATTTGGGTCCAGTTATGAGTAATTCAAATTTTTTGCAATTGAGTTCATGGCATTGAGGCAGTTTGTTATGGTGGAGACAGTAATGGAGGAGATTGTTTTTGTAGATAGAGTTGAGGTTCATGAGCAAGTGAAATTGGAGTCCATGAATTGGTAGCACATAGATGATGGAAAAAGAGAGGACCAAGAACAGAGCCCTGAGGGACACCATGGGTTCCTGGGGTGATATTAGATGTGCAGTTAGGGTTAGGGTTAGGGATGTGTGAACCAGGAGAAGGCTGAACCAGTAACACCAGCATAAGACTGCATTCGGTGTAAGATGATGTAGTGATCTATTGTATCAAAAGCAGCACTAAGGTCAAGGAGGAGGAGTAAGGAGAGGGATCCAGACTCTGATGCTAACAGGAGGTCATTGGTCACTTTGATCAGAGCCGTTTCTGTGCTGTAGTGAGAGCGGAATCCAGATTGAAAGATCTCGAAGAGCTGATTGGAATGAAGATGTTGGGTTAATTGAGATGCTACTGAACACTCAAGGATTTTGGCTACAAGTGAGAGGTTGGAAATGGGGGAAATGTGAGGTAGAAGGGCTGAAGTTGTCTGCTTAAGTTGTTGCCTCCCCAACCTTGTCCTGGAAAACCAGAATATGGATGGCTATATTGACTATTAAGCCCTTATTCCAGGTGGTGTTCCATTACAATTGAGAAACAGCTCGGTTGGGTTAGGTCGTCATAGTAGTGCGGTCCCCAGAATTCAAGAGTGGTGCGTAGCGATCTATACGGGATCTATACGTTCGTAAAGTCTTCTCAGATATAAGGTGCGTTTCATTTATCGGAACTTCGGGGTAAATTTACAGGAAGTTCCTGAAGTGTGCTTGTCTCCACTTGGCCGGCCGAACTGACGTTTTTCGGGACGTTTTCTGGAACCTTCTGAGTACCTCAGCGGTAGGTATTCAGAATGGCCCAATAAAAGGCCCGGTGAAGATGCTGGACGGGAACGATTGGTTGTTGGAAATTATGTCAACTCAGGAGGAAATAGGAAATGCATATGTGTGGCGGGAACCGTTATTTAGGAAAACACGAGTTGTTAGAGAGACGAGCGATGGAAGCCATCGCTGCATATAACAACATAGCCAACATAAACGGGACGACTATTGTTTCTTCCTCCATTGTGTCGATCTTTGTTTGCTGCTTTTCGCGCTGATCGATGACGTAACTCACTGCACAGCGGTACCGATGTGCTGACGTTTTGTCGCATTCCTTCCAGGGCCAAATATATATGGAGACAGGACAGCTTAAGAGCACCGGGGCTTCGGATCTCCCGGTCCATTTCACGCTCACAGATTTACCCGGAAGTTCCGATAAAGGAAACGCACCTATTGAGAGGAGCAGGAAAAAGCCTTTTTAAAAAAATAAACTTTAATCACAATTCAGCAACACGCCTTGTCTAGCCAGTGACTACACTGAACATGTCAACATGGAACACACGCAACAACCGTATCAACACACATTAGACACGTCTGCTTCGAGCTCAACGGACATGAGTACTCATTCTTTTTAATTAATTAATAGTTAAAAGGTTGTGTCATGCTTGGTGCTGATATCCTTTATAAATCTAACAGGCGACTTTGACCTTACATGCCCAAACACACACACTTACACACACACAAACACGAGGGCTTGGTGTCTTTATGCTAATTATGCCGATGGAGAGAAAGTACGTGGCTAGCGATCAGCCCTTTAATTTGAATTCTCCCTTTCACCCACCGTGTTTCACTAACAATCCTGTTCACAGTGATTTGTTCCGCTTGGGGCAATGACTCATAATGAAAAACTGTTTGGATGTCAAACAAATGTACAACACACACACCCTTACACATTCTTCCTTACACTCCTTCCTCATCTCCACCTCCACCTTTTTCACTTGGCTGCAGCTTTTGGCTGCAGAAAGTGCTGAATTATGACGTGTCAGTGTTTAAGTGCTCCAGTATAAAATGAGCTCAGAGAAACCATAAGATGTAGAACGAGCCAGGGAAACCACGCTCTGCCGCAGCCATTCCAACCATTTACTACCCAGTAATATCCTCGTACGGCACACACCTCCAGCACCAAAGCCACCCAGCACATATTTAAGAAGAATATATTACTTTTCATTATGTACACATTAAATCATCACTTTTGACATGCGGTTGCTCACTTGCATGGTATTTTCTTTCCCCCATGGGTGTGATTCCACCTCGGAGCGCTGAAGCGTTTGCAGAATCTCCTGTTTAGTTTTTTATTTGTCTGTTAGCACTTCGACTTGGACGTCGTTCACTGCTGAACACCTCTCACTAAAGAACTGTGTTGACTCAAGCAGACGTTACAAATTGCTTCTCAGCAGTTACTCAGGGGAAACATGGAAGTGCTCATAATCTGGGTCAGTTTATGGGGCTTACTGGTGAATGATGCTATGAACAACGTTCTTATTATCTAAAGAGTCATTAGTTTGACCCTAATGTTTTACTTTTAGCTGCAACACATTAGAATTCTGGTACTTTTTCTTAATCGGATCAAGTGTGTTCACCCAGATACAAAAGGTAATGTCTAACCTCTACTTCACACGGGAAGCATCAGCGTCGTGGAATGATTTACTCGCGAGCTTCGCTGAGTGCCAGTGCACACTGAGAGAATCTCAGCCGTGCTCCTCGCTGGACTCGCGAGATCACAAGATCCTTCGAGACTTCAAAGTTCACGGTCTGTTTATGCCATCTGCCATTAAACCAAGAAGAAGGAAATAATGTTTGATATCTCTGATGTCATATATAACGTTGTTCCTCTCCACTGCCAAGATTAAACCCATGAAAAACACACCGCTGCACTTCTCAAACAAATCAGGGAGTAAATAAGCTGTGAGGTCACACGTATAGACGTAATCTACATAGATATGAAATCGTACCACTGCAAAAGACTTGTATTTTGAAAATTACTGGACATTTTACACTGAAACCGCATGTGATTTCCTCTCTAGTTCTATGTTAATTGCAGAAATTGACGCATCCCAGAAGCGGCTTGTTGCAAAAATAGAACTTGATCCCATCTTTAGCGGCGCGGCACACCGCTTCTGGAACACATCTGTAAATTTCCACGTCACGGCTTGCTTGAATCACCCCCACAGACTGTAATGGATTCTGTTTGAAGCAGCGACGTTCCACACCGCTGATGCTTCCAGTGTGAAGTAGGGGTTAGAGTCTTGATATGTCATCAGTATATTTTACATAAGTAGACTTGATGTGTTTTTCCTTAACTTGGAACTAGGGGTTTTTTATGGAAGAGTGACGATTATACCAGAATGGACAGAAAAGCTCATATTAGGACCAAGGGGGCTACTGTAATGTATCAAGTATGCCCTGGAAATGTAGCTTCTGAGCCTTTGTGCAGGATTTACGTCAACAGGATGTACGTGTCGAGGCATTTCAGTCCTGGTAATAAGAGGGTTAAAGAAGATTGGCTGCGGTACAAAACTTAATGCATTAAAATCCAATAAACCAGACGTAATTCAGAGGATAACATTTCAAAAAAAATTGTACTTTTCATGCTTTTTAAAGATAATTAAAAATTTTACCAAATGAAATAATCAGGTTGTGTTCATACTCTCTTCATTACAAGAGCTAGATAGCTCTACCTCCTACATGAATGCTAAGCCTGACCTCTGTTTCTAATAACCCCAATGAATGTGAACGGCGTTCATGTGGGAGTTTCCAAAGTGTCTCAAAACATTTGCAAAGAGTCTCTCCTTCCTCAGTGAGGAGCAGAGCTTAGCTCAACAGCCAGTGGAGTTTCGGACCTGTCCAGAGACATCGTGAGGGCGTGGTTGGTTGTTGTGGTTGTGAGGAACCCTTCGTTTAATTTTCCTTCAGTCAGAAAGAACTGGAACCAGCAGACCAGTGAACTTCACCTTTAATCTGTTAGCTAACCCTCACTGAGCTAAGGGTCGAGCTGAAGCAACCCTCTCTTCCTGTCTTACTGGAACACGCCAGAACAAAGTCAACATGTGGATGTTTGTGAGTCACTGTTTGTTTTGCTCAGCACATTGTTGATCTGTGCATACTCATTTGGACTGTGGACTCTCCATTTCCCAGAATAACGACGTTACTCTTGGATCGTTGGCCTGAACTCCTACTCACTCATGTTTATACAGCAAATGTTCAGCCTGTTTGATTTTCAATTTGAAAATTTACATTTTGATTGAATATAAATTTAGATTGCTGGTTGCAAATTAAGCACCGATGTCCTTTTGATGAGCATCCAGGTAGAATTTAACATTATTTTATAACTGATATATTTAATCATACCTCTCTATTCTGTAGGTGATCTAGTGGAAGTTTCTTGCTGTTATCACCCTAAACTAAAAGAATCTATTATTTCTAATTGCTCAGTTGTCTCCCATATAAACACATCATCCATCATTTTTCATCCGCTTATCTGGCGTCGGGTCGCGGGGGAGCAAGCAGAGAGGCCCAGACTTCCCTCTCTCCAGCCACTCGGACCTAGCCTAGTGAACTAGACCAAATTCTTGCTTTGCAGAGTTTGGTCTAGGCACGCTTCATTGGAACCCTCGCAGCCTGTGGCTGTCCAATAGTTGAATAGCTTGACTAGCTAGCTAGGTTTGCTAAACGGATTAGCATCCGTTGATCTCATCACAACACGTCTAGGAATGTTATCTGTAATATGTTTTTAAACATTGACATCACGGTGGTCACATTGGTGGACATCAGGTTGTGAATGTGTGTGTGAATTACTGTGTTGTAAAGCGCTTTAGGGGGCTCTAGAACTCTAGAAGGCGCTATATCAGATACAGGCCATTTAGCATTTACCATCATCCAGTGGAGCCCCCAAAGGGTGGCCACCCTATAGAATTGCTGGCCACCCCACTGGCCACTCCAGGGAAGACCAGTGTTTTTTAATAAGTCATTAATGTTCACACAAACCAAAAATTTATCAAATTTAATCAAGACATAAATTTAAAACCCAATAAAAAATTATAAAATTAATGAGTAATTAAACAATCAGAGTTACAAAAAAGTTTTCTGCTGCTCACCATTTAAAATAAAACTGTTTATCGCCATAGTTTATGATTACAGCAACAAGCAAATTATTCTAAAATAAAATTTAAAATAACATTAAACCCTTGGAGGTCCCTTTTAAAAAAGCCACATTGGGGACCCTTAGCACAAAAAAATGTTCTTGATCGAAAAGTGTAATTAAAATGATATAATATTTCATAAGTCTGATTTTTTTTACACAGATTTCATCCTTGGCTTCAGCACTCACTAAACACAATAAAATGTGTGTTTTTTAGATTTAGTCTCTTTAATGCCAGGTTTTATAAAAAAACACTACTGCACAAAAGATGTAATGAAGCACCTCCAAGGGTTAAAATAAGTGAAATGTAATTTTCAGAAAATTTTGTATTGCTCAAATTTGAGTAAGTGTTTTGGAAGCATGTTGTTTTTTAATAATAAAAAAGAAGAATAAAGGAGCATGAAACGCATCGCCACAGGCTAAACTCTCCCAGATTTACCACAAGGACAAATTTTGTGTGCCACCCCAAAATTTTCTCTAACCCCGTCTGGCCACCCTTATCAAAAATTTCTAGGGGCGCCTCTGCCATCATCATTGGCCTTAAAGTGAACGACTGGTAGGTTACAGCTATAAATCAGAGTTTCATTAAATAGATGTTTTGGATTTAATTACTTTTTTGTTTAGTTTGAAAGAGCTCCAAACTGTTTTCAGCACTTTATAAGGAAGCGAAGACAATATATGTGACAAATGGGGTAACAGGAAACACATCTTTCACACGACACCAGGAGGAATGATGATGATCATCAGCTGTTATTATTTCCAGCTCTGGATGCTATCCATCCTTGTTTACATCCACAAGGGAACAGTGGGAAAATGTCAGACGGATACTTCAGAGTTCATCACAATGAACCCTTTATTGACGAGAAATCAGAATTTATGTGTTTTCACAAATGAAACGCCGCTCCTCTGCCGTCAGAACGTTTTAGATTTTTACTTTTTAAAGTTTAAATTTAAAGTCCATCAAAAAGTGACCTTTTCAAAATCCAGCATGTGTCAGAGCTGAAATATGCGACGGCATAGTTTAATTCTGACTAGCAGCCAACAGCGCTGACTTATTCATCCCCTCCATATTTGCAGTCCAGACAGAACACAGCCAACGCGACTTAAAGCCCATCTGTCTGACTCGCCCATCTTTGCTGAACATTTTTTCCTTCTGCAGAAGAACACAAGATGATGTGTCAAAGCCCTTCCCACACATCCTGTCTCCTTTTTTATAATTCCTCTTTCTCCTCTCTCCCTCTCACTGTCACTTGCTGCCTTATTCCTCTCCCATTTTGAACTTTGCTTCCCTTAATCCACATTTCCTAAAAAACACGGCCTTGTTTCTCTGACCAACTCCTGAAGCAGGATAATGAAAACGTGAAAATGAAAATTAAGGCAAAGTGGGAGAAAGTTGCATTTTTTTATTCATTCGGTGCAGTAAGTACTGTAATTCATGAAATTCCCCAAATAATATTGATATTTTGTTAAACTTTTCTTTTCATTTTAATATTTTTATTTCATTTTTAGGCTCTAAAATCTGCGCTATAAGGGGCTGAGTTGCCATTTAAAGGTATTATGAAAGGTGCCCTCGATGCTGGAGGTGCTGATTGATTGACACATGGGTGTAGTTACTCTGCTGCCCACAGACATGTCTGCGTTCAGGTTAACGTCACAGACTCAGAAGGAATGTTTGTCGTTGGCTGCCTTAATGGAGTGTCCTGGTGGTGGCGTTCAGTCATTTAGGGCGTTGCGATGCTAGGAGGTTCTCTTAAGCGTCTCCATTCAAATTCAGCCCTTTCAGGACTTTGACCAGGCACCAGCATATCGGGACTGCTTCGGCAGTGAGTGATGTCACTGATCAGCATCCACAGTTACATTAATGACATTAAAAGCATTTATTCTGTCGAAGTTTATCATAATTGAATCCATTCAGAGGACGAGAGCAGCTGTGTGATGTAAAATGTGGCGTTCACTGACCAGAAGAAGTTTTACGGCGCTCTGAGAGACAACAATGCCCCGTGAATTAAGGTGATGTGGGGGAATTCCGCCGTGTTTTCCGATGTCTGGAGTTTAATTTTAAGTGCGATCAGTGCTTATTTCCATTCGCTTCCATTCTGCTTCACCAGCAACTACTACTGCCGGTTGTTTTGGACGACGTCTGCTGATGTAATTTCCTACTGAGTTACAACCAATCAGCGTGAGTTAACCAAAAGTTCCACTCGGCGACTCCACTGGGCCATTCCAAGTACCTACCCCTGATCCGGTACTCAGAAGGTTCCTGAAAACGGCCGTTCGGCTGGCCCGGTGAAGTGGAGACACGCGCATGTCGAGAAGGTCCTATAAATTTACCCCGAAGTTCCGATAATAGAAATGCATCATATGTAGCTCATCACCATTTTACATCGGTGGCCAACATGGCAGCCCTCAGACCCCTAACAAAACCTAAGATTCTCAAAAAGCAAACAAAGAAATGTATTCGCCACCAGTCTGATCAATATGTCAAGATTGCGAAAAACTGGAGGTTCAAGGGCCAGATGTTAATGCCCAACATCGGTTATGGTAGCAACAAGAAGACCAAGTTCATGCTGCCAACTGGTTTCTAAATGTTCCTGGTGCACAACGTCAAGGAGCTCGAGGTCCTGATGATGAGCAACAAAACAGGAAGCTGATTGTGGAGAGAGCAGCTCAGCTGGCAATCAAGGTCACCAATCCCAACGCCCGGCTCAGGAGCGAGGAGAACGAATAAACTGGTTCACAAAAACCATTAGTGTGTGAATGGATGAGTGATTCACTGTGGTGTAAAGCGCTTTGGAGTCCTCTGACTCAGAATGGCGCTGTACAAGTGCGGGTCATTTATCATTCATCATGTAAAAATAACAAACCTGACGAGGCCACCACGTGCAGGCAGCTCCTCTCTGACAGGTTATTTCTGGGGCACTTTTTTCTGCTGCACCTTGAGATTTTTTGTGAGCAAACTAATTTTTTATGTGTTTAAAAAGCCCCATGAATCGTGAGAGATGGAGGTGACTTTTGTGAGGACGGCTACGCGAGGAGAGGTAGGGGGGCTGACTACTTACCTTGCATCGGGCTCGTGGGAAATCTATCCAGGCAATATCCAAACCACGGCGCTCGGCTCCTGCCACCTTAGCCCCACACAATTACAATACTATCTGACAAAGATATTGAGCGCAGATCCCCTGCTGCTGCTGTGGCTGCTTGTTCCACAGGACAGTTTGATTTGATATAAAACTTTAGAAAAAGAAGGTATTAACACCGACTTATTGTGCGGGGAGGCCAGAGCCGGCAAACACAACTTGGATTTGTTGACCCGTTGGAGTTGAGCGGAGACGATGTAGAGGGCAGGTGGGGTGTTGATCATCTCGTCTGACCTTTACCTGCAACACCACCTTTAAAAGGCTCACATGTGACCTTACACGGAGGTGTCACTGCTAGAATAACCTGCATTAGTGCTGAAGGAGGAGAGGGGGAATCAGAAAAGGGCCAGATACATTTTTAAAAACACGCTCTCTCTCTTTGACTAAAACTTATTTAATTCTGACATAAAGTAAATGAAAAGACCAGGAGTATCTTCTGTTTCTCTGAAGGAACATTATTTATGTTTTCCTATGTAGCACTTGAAGGTAAAAAGACATAAAATACCCATAATGTCCTTGAACTATTGCTCTAGCTTAGAACATGAACACAACCTATAAATAATATCCCAGCGGTTCAGGCTGCAGAAACCATAAAATCAGGTTTTCAGATTTTAATCAAAATTATTCAAATTTGCTTTAAATTATGGAGGATGAGGTATTACCAGTTGAAATATGTGCAGCAGATTCTCATAATAATCTAACAAGTCAATTTTACAAACCCAGAAATGATTAGAAGCGACCTTTTATTGAGACTTAGTTTGATTCTGTGCAAAAAGTTTTAAAGTTACAAACTTGTCTAATGCTGACTTGGAGGCAGGAATCAGTTCTGTCACACGAGTCCACATAAAAACAAACTTCTAGATGGTTTCATGTAATTTTTAGCTTCATTATGCTCCAGCTGGTGGAGTCCTACCCACTGATGGAGGTTTTCTCATGTAAATGTGGCTGTTTTTCATATCAGGAAGCTGTCAGCCACACGAGTACCTCGTTTTTACACCTTTAAGGGGTTCCTCGTGTAGAGGAGGGTAGTGAGGAAGATGAAACGGGATCACGAGGCTTTGGGGAGAAAACTTACAGGATTTAGTCGGTGTCAGCATTCTCTGTGGCAGAAAGTAAAAAATAAAACGCTTCATGAGGGTGCTCAGTCCTTTTGAAATATGATGCTTTTCATCCATAAAGCTGCTGATTTGTCTCTTGAAGTCTGTATTTATGAGCAACTCGGTTCTAGCCGAGCTGCACTGGCTCCCAGTGTCCTATAGGGTGAAATTCAAAATCCTTTTATTTACATACAAAATTGTCCATAACAAAGCTCCCGGTTATCTAGCAGAACTCCTCAACTATATGCTCCCCCCAGGTCTCTCCGCTCAGCTGATCAACTCTTGCTGTGTGTTCCAAAGATGAGGTGCAAGACTCGTGGTGAGCGTGCCTTTGCTCACGCAGCTCCGAAGCTTTGGAATAGCTGAGCCACTCTCGGTTCGTTCAGCTCCGTCTATCGCCCTGTTTAAATCCGGTCTTAAAACTCACTACTTCACTACGGCTTTTGGTGTTTGATTCTATGGACATGACTGTAGCGTGTATGAATGAATGACTTATTTTCTGATTTTATGGTTTTATTGTCTCTTGGTTTTAATTTTTAGTCTTTTATGTTTCTTTAGTATTTTTTTGTTTTAACTTACATTTTTATGCTATCTATTAACTTGTATTCTCTTGTTATTTTAATCTGACATACTTGTTTTATCGTTTAATTCTATGTTCAGCACTTTGGTCAGCTGTCATGCTGTGGATAAATGTGCTATATAAGTAAATCTGGATTGGATTGGAACTCTTTTTTTGTTGCGTTATTCGTTTTTAGGAGGGAGAGATCTTAAAGCTTTAACCCATTATTATTACTATTATAACCTCCATTAATTCAACTGAGTAACAAATGAAAAATAAACAAAAATGTAAAATAAATAAATGATCAGTTTTTTTTTCTTGGTGTGGAAGCTAAAGGATGAAAACCAAAATACGTGAGTGCGTAATGAGTGGAGGATCCGGGAAGTGCGGAAGTACAACAGTTCGGCAAGACTGACAACTGGATGGTCCCGGTCCGAAATTGTTATTGGCGGAGGTTTTGAGAACCACTTTATACATTTTTTATCTCCTCTATATATTTATAGCTATACCACTTGGGGGCTCGTTCGGGACGAGCCCCCAAGTTGATAGGGTCAAGCTATCGTATAACAATAATCACTCGGAACCAGACGTGTCTTTCAATCAGCTTTGCAAGGGGGAGTGGGCTCAACAAAGGATGAACAGACCTCAACTCCCAAGTACCACCCAGCGCAGCTTCTTTTTATTAAGCGCAGAGAACAAGGGAGTGGTTACAGGTTATGCAAAATTGGCATGTTGTGATGTGACAAACAGCTGATGTGACTTGTTGTTCTGTTAGAACCTGGATGTTCCAGTTTCATACACACACATCAGTTAATAATGAATCATAATCACAGAGATATAACTTACAGCTGAACATACATATTATATGATAAGTGATACCTTTTTAAAAACCCTGACAGTGTGCAGAATGAATGTATGGTTTTCCCTTTAAAAGCTATATTTAAAAAAATAATCAAAATATTATTTAGATGGGCACGACACTGGGTTTATGTTTACATCTACCAGCCACTAGAGGGCACTGTGATGCTAAAATGTCCGCTCGGCAAGGCGAGGCTGGGACTGTGTAAAATGGCGGACTCGACAAGTCAAGCAGCTGATTCTGGGCCCAGAAGATGTTCTAACAGTAAATACTGATGTAAAATAACTTATCAGTAGAAATTAGTCTTTACTCTGTACGATTAATCACTGGACATGGTGCTGGCTGCTCACTTCACGTATCAGCAGTGAACCAACACCCCGACGGCTGGAAAATGAGCTCTTTTGTTGCAATACCACCTCTGAACACTAGATGTTGCTATAGTGTCCATGTTCCATATTCAACCTTTAACAGGCTTGAAAAAATGTTTTAAGCTAGCTTGTTTTCCTAATTTGCTATAGCAGCTTTAAATAAATCAAAAACAAAGATCATTAGGATGTAAACTTAAATCTAAGAAAACGTTGAATTTAAGCAGCAGAGGAACAACTATAAAATAAAAATGAGAGCTAATTTGTGCTAACATGTTCTAGCAATAGTAATAGATTAATACGGCTAGCAATAAAGCTAAAAATCATCACCAAGTAAAAACATCTTTAGTTTTTTTTGCTTTCTTTTTACGAATAAACCAATCAGGCTCGGAGTGCGTCACATCTAAAACGGTCCTGGCAGAAACATTTTTTCGTTTTCAACCTTTCTGTTGGAGAGAACGTGACAATTCTACAATCCCAACCTGAGATGGGATCAAAACATCACACCAACTCGATTTTTAGAGAAAATTGCTGCACAAATATTTTCAGCCTTGTTCAAAATGTGATTAAGAACCCCATGCAATTGGGTTGAGACATTTTAGAAACGTCATCCTTCGGTTTGTTCTCAACAAGCTAATATGCTAGCTTCTTTTTTCACCATTTCTGTTCTGTCTAGTCTTTACCTGTGTTTGACGTTAAAGACTAGACATGTGTTGGGGGTTTAAGTTTAAAAAATCATTAAAAGATGCTCAGAATTACAATAAGAATCTCTTGTGGAGAGCAATCATAAACTCTATTCAGAACAGTGCAGGAAGTTGTGGTGTTTGTCCTGTTCTTATTTCCTAACCGGTGTTCATCACAGACACAGTCTTACTTACAGATGTTTATCTTACTAAACCAAACTAGTACAGTTAAATTAACTGACTCTTTAAAGTGAGAGAAACATAATTGGAACAATTGAGAAGCTCTATTTTAGTCTTGGACACCAAAAGGAGCTGCAGGCTGAGGTGACTCGGGGGCAGATTTACTGTCTGTGTGACAAAAGCATGGATGTAGTAAACCTGCCTCTTGGTCCTTCAGGCTGAAGAAACGGCAGCTCTAAATATTTAATTTGTTCTTACGAGGAAAAACTCTTTACACTCCACGCTGAGGTGACGTCAGGGTCAGCGGCTCTGATCAGAGCTTCACGGTTCCTCTCAGGACTCGGAGAGCTCTCTGGTTTCTCTAGTTGACCAGGTTCATGCACGGATTAAAAATGTTCTCTACTTGTTTTCTTTCTTTAATCTGATTAGTGCTTGTATGTAAAAAGCACGTTTTAGTTTAAAGTTAAAGTTTTAATAAAAAGGTTAATTCATCTGTTATAAAAAGTCTGAGATATTAACCTAGTAACTCATGACCTGTAAATAATGCAGCCTAGCATTACTAACCCACTATGAGCTGTAGGAGCTAATATTGTCTTTATGAGTCACATGGAGGCCTCGGGTCACATCTAAAGCTAAAGCTTCTGCCCGGATCAGTAGAAGGAATGTGCAAATGTAAAGCTAATATATCATTTAGAGCTGGGATGGTTTTTATATTCAGAATCAATAATTTACTAAAGTAAAAGCAGCTATAAAGTGGATTTATTTAACAGCAGGATCTTATTGCCTTAGTCTGTGCTCACTGTAAAGATGAATATAAAATAAATGTCCTTTTTTCTACATTAGGTTTAATTCTAATGAACCTTAAGATAATAAAAGAGGTTTATTAATTGTTTGGCAGTTTACTATGGCAGGAAATTCAGATACCAGTACAAATAAAACAATAAAATGTTGTTTTATGTCTTACAGGAGCAAATAAAATCAGTACATGATAATGTTTCTGTGATCATGTCATTTTAGGAACCAACATTTAGATGATTTCAGTAATTAAAGTACATTAATGGTAGTTTGGTTTTAGATAACTCCCAGGTTCTGATTCTTTGGTTTGGTTTTGACTCTAAAACAAAGTTTTGGAGACATGTCCCTAAGCTTGGTGTTACGGCTCTTAATACGTTCATCTGTCTGGAACACATCGGTTGGTGTTCTGAGGGCTGTGACCTGAAGTAATGATTTGTTAAAACTAGTGCTGTCATTAGATTAATTAATCATAACCTGTGATTAATTAATCTAATTAATCTCTTTTTTAATCTCACCTACTAATGGCTGAGAAAAGCCCTCATTTTGATGCATTTTTATTGAAATTCATTACATTATTGTGGCAGACTAAAAGATTAATATATAACAATAAAAACTGTCTTTATAAAGTCATTTATTGTTTAACAGACTTCTAAACTTTCCTTTTACATCACCAAGGTGGAATAATGCTGTTAGAATTTAAAAATAAAACATGGGGTCCATATAGAATAATCTAAGTTAACACATCAAGGAACGCTTTTTTGAGCAATGCAAATAGAGATCACAGAACTTGTTACTAAAACATTTATCTAAAATTAAAATAGACCTGTTATTACAGAGCTGTAAGTTAGCATATCAACACTGACAGTTTATCACAAAATATTACGCTTTTTCACAAAATCTGACATGTGGTATGGCATGATAGTTAAATATAAATATAATTACATAAAATAAATAAAAAATCCCAACAGGTAGGCTAGAAAAGTCCCAGTAAAGTTATAAATTAAAAATGTGATTAACTCGATTAAATAAAATTGCACTAAATGTGGCTGTGATTAATTAATCTAAATTAATCTGATAATTTGACACCCCTAGTTAAAATTACATGCTGAATGTCTTTCTACCCCTTTTTTAATTGAACACCACGGGGGTAAGAACCAGCACAAATACTTTACCAACCATACATTTCACCACCTCTGTAATTTACTTGAACATCCTAATCCCTGTTAGCATCCATTAATCCCCCTAACTCCCCAGAGAGCTGAGGTAGCCTCGGTCCAGCCTGCAAATGGACGAGAGTTTGTATTTGGAGGCGCGCCTTCCTCCGACCCCTAAGAAACTAACTGAGAGTGGCGAGCTCAGCGTGTGTTTAGGTGAAGGTCCTGTTAACCCCCATTACCCTCTGCAGCACTGTACTGGGGGATTAGCAGAATACAAATGGCCGCCTTTGCTCCCCCTGTCCTCTCCGCTGCAGCTCCCACACCTTCCATGGCGAGAGCTGCTGACGACGTGAAACTGTGAGAAATGATTTGGGGCCAAGCAGGTGTTTACTGCATGCTAAACAGTGTCCTGCTGCTCATTATGCAGGCCCTAATGGTGGGAATACATTAGCAAACCATGTGAAATGGTAAATTAGCGGATGCTGATGAAGTATACTCGAAATTCCTGCCGCCGCTCGCTGCCATGTGACCTTGGCTTGCAGAGGCTCTGATCTGGGTGTGAAACGGGAGAAATGCCGGAGGATTTGGAGGCTGATCAATAACTGATGAGTCAGCGTGTTTTTCTGTAATGTTGTCTCACGTGTGAAATCGGAAATTTCAAATCAACAAGAGCTTTTCTATTTCGGGCCAAAATCTGTCCAGTGACACGTTTTTAGATCAACGGTGGATGACCGTGTTGTTTTTCCACATTTTATTCTATTAAATTACCGGATTCAGAGCTGATCTTGGTTATGGAGGGCCAAATGTGCCAAATTCTGCACATTTGGATGAATTCTCATTTAGAAGTGCATCTCTAAAAATCAGAATATGATGGAAAAAGTTATTATTCATTTCATAAAGTGAGATATTTCATGCCTTTTTAGTTTTTTCCTGCATTCCCTCCTCTTCTACTCTTTCCATTTCATTTTCACACCTCATACTAATGAAACCAGTGTTAGATTTCTGGGTTTCTGCAGAGCAACGTTAACACACTTCTGTTGTGTGTTTGTTACTTTCTGCTGGTTATTGTCTGTGAGGATGAGAGATGTTGCTGATCTGATTTCCAGCTGAGCTTCTTTTAAAGCTGGGGTATGTAGTTTAAACATTTTAAAGTAACTTAAAATGCTTAAATTTGAACTGACCTGACCCTGTTCTATGGTATAAAGTAGATAATCTTTCAGAATGTATATTTCTCCTCAGTCACTCCCCTGGCCTCTAAAGCAACAGTAATCGTTTAGCGAGCTTAGCGCGTTGACCAATAGATTTTGATGCACTCAGTGTGGTTACATTCGCAGTATCAACATCTAAGTCGATCCAAGTTGACCTTATGGTAATAAGTTGGGAGTCTTTATACTCGTTTACATGCGCATTAGAAAACCGACCTCTCAAATAAAGTTTGCTCCACTCCGGTACAGTAGGTGGCGACATGCGCCCTTTCATGTCGGCATTTTTCCAGTTAGCTTTTAGCAACACAAATGGTAAACAAACGCTGGCGGGAGTGAAGCAGACAGAATTGAAACAGGATATGCACAATGGGTGAAGGAATTGAGAACAATGCTGCAGCACAGTTTATTTGGTACGTACTGGACTGTTTGATGGTGTTACGCATGTCACGTTGTGGCGATGATATTATCAGAAGACTGTTTTCACGGTTTCGTCACTTCTGGAACGCGGGCGTCCAATCAGTTCAGTTCTGCTAACCCGTTTACTTGCAGAACGAATTTAGATAACTACCGCATTATCTGGGTGCTTCAGCCTGATGAGAACCAGTCCACCTTCAGACAGACTGACGGGTTTACATGCATTTAAAAAAACCAATGAGTCTTTTTAGGGCAATAAGTCGGTTTTCTGATACGCATGTAAACGCACTGACTGACGCAGCTATAGCACACCAACCTAGCTTAAATGCTAACTAGGCCTGCTTTAAATTAATGTCAGTCTGTAAACTTCAAGCTAACTGTAGAAGAGGAGAGAGGGGAACGAAAAGGGATTTAGCTTTTGTGTATTGGAGCTAAGTGATTAGCGTAGCATTATTTTTGTAGCTTGTTGTAACGTTAGCGGGGGTGCGCTCAATGCTGGTGCACCGCCCACGCTCATCACGCACTTTGCATAGGGCACCAAGTGGGCAGGCTTATAAAAATAGACAGCCAGAAGAATCTAATATTTTTAGTCTTTTTTTCATGCTGGAATGCTAAACCAGCCTCCAGTCACTAGATGGCAGCAGCGCCCACACTAATCAACAGACTGCCTGTTAACCCTGGCAGAAAAAGCAGCTAATTGAGCCAACAGCAGAAGCGCCAGAGCTAGTGACGGTGGTCGCTAGAATAGGCAAGAAAAAAACTTATGTTTCAGGGGGGTGTGACAGAAAAAAATAGAGAAACACTGATCTAGAGTCTGACAAATGTATCAGACCTTAAGCCCGTCTCCCTACTTCCGTATTTACTTACGTTATGCTGTTTGTTTGTTTGTTTGTTGCTGTTAAGCCAGCTCTGCATCAGTCTAGGTATGTTCTCAAACGCTCGCACACGCTCTGTGATTGACATCTGTACGTAAACTGACATCTAACGCTATTGGCTAATGCTCAGTAGCGGTCAACTCAAAATGCATGGGGCTCTACAGGATGGGGGGCGGGGTTACGTATTACTTCCATTATATCACAGTACAGGGTAAAACTTTTACGGATTTCTGTAAAAAATCATACATAATTCCTGAAAGTGGGAAAACTCCAGATTTCTTCTTTAAGTGAACCAACTGATGGATGCTGCAGACGCGTTGATCCAATGTCTTGATGGTTCCCAGTTGGATGAAAGCAGACATTTTTAAATCCAGTCTTCCTTCTGGTAAATGTGGAATTTTGCTCAACATGATCACTTTAGAGAACCATAAAAAATACATTTCATAATAAAACATCACGCGTCGCTGCAGCCCAGGAACTCAAATTGCTAAACTGTCATTGTTTACTGGCGTTTGTATCGTCAGCGCCTCACACCATCGACTGTGTGCTTAAACCTTTGGGGTTATTAATCATAGCGGCATGTGATTTCTTTACCAGCTCATTCCTCAGAGAGAGCGCGCCGGGCCGTCGGTGTTGTGTGACATCGACTCACAAACTCCTGCTGGATAAATGTACTAAAGCTGAGAGCTTCTGGGAGTTTCCCCACAGCATCAGCTCTGATTTGGTTTCCTCTCCTGAGCTCATGAACTCTGTCTGTGGCTGCACGATAAGAGGAAAGAGGGGAACGCGTCCGTTAGACGCGTTTAGACTCACTGGAATTATTGCAATCGGTGGATGAGTTGTCAGGCGACACGTGGTGCTGTACTTTTGTTCAGTCATGCCCTGTTTGGTGCACACACACACACACACATGCAAACACTTCCTGAGTAAACCCTTAAGAAGGATCTCCATCAGTATCAAATGAAAAAAGGCGGCGTTGACTGAAGTCGGCGCTCTTTAATCTCGACACGTGAAGAACGACGGTAATTTCCTCTCTTCTCTTGAACCTGCGAGCGCAGCAGCAGCGTTTTGATGATGTAAACACCTCCGTTTATTGTGGCGGCTTTTAAATTGCCTGAAGAGGCTGCTCGTGTAATTGCGGGTTGAGGCAGAGAGCGCGTGTTCTCCAGGAGAACGCAGCGGTTTGTGTAAATAATCATGTTCACGCTGTGACTTTGCTGCAGAGAGGGTGCTGTGAAGGATTCTTGAAGGGGTCACAGAGACGTTGTCACTTATTCACGGTGAGGCGGCGGTGATTCATACCTGCGAGTACAAGGAAGAGTCTGAAAGAGGAAGTGGAAACCACAGAGGAAATGAGGCTATTTTATGTCCATCGGAGTAAAAAGCAAAGAAGTGGGGAATGCTGGGAAGTTTTGAATCAGACGTGTTTAATGCATGGAAAAGAAGAAACCGGAGAGGGTTTTGGGAAGTTCAGAGGGAATAGAGGAGGAGAACTCGGCTCAAACCAAAAACAACCGTCTCCTCTGACGGTCTTTCATCTCTGCGGGTTCGGGTCGACACTCGTCTCATCTGAGGGAGACGAAGAACACAAAGTTCTCACCCAAAAATAAAAAAGATACGTTTATCCAACTCCACTGGTCAGAAAACACTCGAACCTTCAGATGTTTTTGCAGTCTGAATCAGATTTCTGCTTAGTGAGGCTGAAGTCTGTGATCAAATCTAGAATAATGAGCAAACCGTGCTGATTAGAAACAATGAACTGCTGCCTGCAGCCCATGCTGCTGTACGATCACTAGAACTAACTTCAGTCTGAAGTTGGTTTGTTATTCTGACTGTTTCTGCTATTAAATGATTCATTTGGCTTGTTTTAGCGAGGATGTCTTCACCAGTTTAAATCTGATGCTTTATCCATTAAATATTAAAAATCTCCTCCTACACATAGAAACTATGAGCATCAGGTCTAATTTACCATTTTTGTTGTTTGATTGCTGCTCCAGAGGAATCTCCACTAAGTCCTGGTATTTATTTACTTCCATAAATAATTCAGAGCATATGGGGTTGTTACATAGGGCACAGATGGTAGCGTTGTTGCCTCAAAGCGAGAAAGTCTTAGGTTCAAATCCCGGCTATAGCCTTACTCCGGTTTCTTTCCATAGAAAGACCAGAAGCATGTTAAGCGGGGCGTACTGTGTGACTTAGCAATTGTGTGGTCGCATGAATTTCAGGCGTGTTTGATATTTTGCTCGTCCCTCGTGGGGTTAACGCACTGTTGAAGCAGCGCTGTGACCGCTCACGGCGCATGTGTCAACACGGTTCGTCAGCTATTTTTGTATCAACGCACGCCATTTATTTTTATTTTTACACTTTTCTCCGCACATAATGACCAGGCTTGTTAAGAAAGCGTGTTTGCCGTGTTTATGTCAAACACAATAGCCTCCTGTGTTTTTGGACTCGAAGGTGCGACGTGTAGCTACCAGACGTACAGTGTGAGCAGTCAGGTCGTATCCGAGCACTGGGTCGTACGGTGTGAGAACCTGACTCGTGAGATTTGCTCTGTGAGGAAGTCGTACAGTTTGAGCTGAAGCTGAACGCTACGAGTAAAAAAGTCACACAGTGTACGCCCGGCTTTAGGGAAACAGCCTTGATTGTGTGAGAGGATGTGTGCCTGATTTTCTTCTGTGAGTCCCTGATTGACTGGAGACCCGTCCAGGTCTTCACTTAATGACCTGGAGTTGGACACCAGATACCTGCGACCCTTGTGAGGAAGAAGCAGTTAAGAAAATAAGAGTGAGTGCGGGGTTAAAACAAAGTGATAATAAATGTTAATTACAGTAAGGTAAAAAGGTTTACTGGTTTATTTTATCGAATTACAAATTCGTTTTAAGAGAGGAGACGGATCTTTTAGCGATGTCCCTCAGGTTGTGAAATGCTTTGCCTCCATGTTTACACCTTGTGGGCCTCTACTGCCTCTTTAAACACGCTAAAGGTGAAAAAAATCCATCCATCTCTTTTCTGTCAGTATTGGTTTTAGGGATTGTGCCTAAAACAAGCCGTTTCAAAAAGTACCCGTTTGTGATGTCACAAGTAGTGAAACTATCCCTCACCTCCCTCTACTCAGAGCCCCTCCCGGTACTGGAGCTTCTCAGCCTATAGCAGCCTGAGCGGGGGCCAGCTTCAGTTTATTTTCTTAAAGAGACAGAACCCTGAAACGGCTCATTCTGGAAGGTGCTGAAACTGTCGAAGTTGCTTCATGTGAGAGAGTTTAAGCCAAGAACGTCATGAACATGTTTTGTATCGACTACTATAACTAAAGGAAAATATTATAGGTTCTTCATTATGCTGTTGGTCACGTTTATGCAGAAATATAAAACAATTTTTTCTGAGCATTTATATGAGCTCATCACTCACCCACATCACTGTGAACATAAACCCAGGAGTCTTAAATAAACCTCAAAAAGTCAAACGAATCATAATCTTAAGCAGTTAAAGACGAAACAAAATCGAGATTTTTTCACTGGTTTTCATAATTTAGATCAACCCGTCAACATAACCGTCATTTCTTTTTAAAATAAACAAAACTAAAGTGTTGAAAACCACTTATCTCTCCATCGATGTGCCTCTGTGTTCCACCAAACCAGAATCTGTCATCCCTTCTCCTCTAAAGCATTAACAAAACATCTTCACGTCTTCATTCTCCGCATGTCGTCCATCTGTACCCACTCTCCCTTTGTTTCTGATTTGTCAGCCATTGTAACCTCCATCTATAAACTAAGGCCTGTATTCAGCCATCAATCATCCCAGTGCTGCTGCCTTTGACACAACAAGGAGACACGGTGGCGAGGGCTGATTTATCTATCGGCTTCTCCTAATAGACTGAATCACTGCTAGCTTAGCCTTGCACAGCGAATGTCTTATTTGGCCTGATTTTTCTTTACTTTTTCTTTTTTACCAGTGATTTGGTTGTCAGGGTGAGCTGTGAGGTGACTCATCCGACATGCTTATCTCACAACCACTGATCCGTTTATACAAACTCATTTTCTGTGTTATCTGTAATGAAGAATGAACTCGTTTTGTTTAACGGCAGCGGCTTTAGCACACAGTTGTCTTTACTTTTGTCTGCACTTAGAGCGGGTCAAGTGGATTTTTCCGGAGAGCCCTGAGCCGAGTCGGGCAGGAGATTCATTTAAAGAAGCGTTCAAGC
Organism: Aphyosemion australe; assembly: GCA_006937985.1. Lineage (NCBI taxonomy): Eukaryota > Metazoa > Chordata > Actinopteri > Cyprinodontiformes > Nothobranchiidae > Aphyosemion > Aphyosemion australe. Next base: position 185,371 of record SSNS01000031.1, on the reverse strand, counting down.
AGACGTTGTTAGCTTGCAACCGTTGGTCGGAGCTGCTTCTGTGCAGACACACATGGCTGGATTAGCACAGATTGATCCGTGAATGTAGAGGGGTGTGCAGAAGCGTCATTATTTATAGAAGTGTAGTAGCAGAGCGCTAACCGAGAGCTAACCTGCTCATCTGCATTAAACTCGAGGACTTTTTAAAAAAAGAATCAGTTAAATCTGTAAAACTGAAGCTCATCCAGAAGGTTTTTTTCATTAAGAAACATAGTTTTTTATTTTATCACATCTATAAATATCCTCACTCACTGCACAGTTTCTATAAATGTCTTTATCCACACAAAAAGAACTAAAACGCTGTAGTAAGTATGCTCAATATGAAGTTGGATATCTATACAAATAACGACAGGGCAATGTCTTAGGAACAAAAGGATGCCAAGTCTTTTAATGGAAATAAATGTTTTCAGCCTACAGAGGGCTCAATTGTGTAGACACCCTAAAATCAGAGTGAAATGAAGATGTGGCAGGCTAGTCCATTATTTCAAAAACTTCATTTCTGCAACTCAAAATGCTTTTCAGTATCTTGTGTGGCCCCCACGAGCTTGTGTGCATGCTTGACAACGTCGGGGCATGCTCCTAATGAGACAACGGATGGTGTCTTGTGGCATTTCCTCCCAGATCTGTGTGAGGGCATCCCTGAGCTCTTGTACAGTCTGAGGAGCAACCTGGCGCCGCCTAATGGACCCAAACATAATGTCCCACAGATGTTCTATTGGGTTTAAGTCAGGGGATCGTGAAGGCCATTCAATTGTTTCAATTCCTTCATCCTCCAGGTACTGCCTGCATACTCTTGCCACATGAGGCCGGGCATTGTCGTGCATTAGGAGAAAACCAGGACCTACTGCATCAGCGTAGGGTCTGACAAAGGGTTCAAGGATTTCATCTGGATACCTTATGGCAGTCAGAGCACCATTTCCTAGGCAGTAGAGGTCTGTGCGTCCCTCCATGGATATGCCTCCCCAGACCATCACTGACCCACCACCAAACCTGTCATGTTGAACGACGTTGCAGGCAGCATAACGTTCTCCTTGTCTTCTCCAGACTCTTTCACGTCTATCACAGGTGCTCAGGGTGAACCTGCTCTCGTCTGTAAAAAGTACAGGGCGCCAGTGGCGGACTTGCCAATTCTGGTGTTCTTGAGCAAATGCCAGTGGAGCTCTACGGTGCTGGGCAGTGAGCACAGGGCCCACTACAGGACGTCGGGCCCTCAGGCCATCTTCATGAAGTCTGTTCCTGATTGTTTGGGTAGAGACATTCACACCAGTGGCCCTCTGGAGGTCATTCTGTAGGGCACGAGCAGTGCTCAGCCTGTTCCGCCTTGCACAAAGGAGCAGGTATCGGTCCTGCTGATGGG